>CAUYPK010100934.1:0-24436 GCA_963574355.1 Loris lydekkerianus | reverse complement strand
CTTTTTCTTCCATTCCTGGGATACTTTGCTAAGGAGAATATGTTCCAGCTCCATCCATGTGAACATGAAAGAGGTAAAATCTCCATCTTTCTTTAAGGCTGCATAGTATTCCATGGTATACATGTACCACAATTTGCTAGTCCATTCGTGGGTCGATGGGCACTTGGGCGTCTTCCATGACTTAGCAATTATGAATTGCCAACTTTTAAATGGGGTTATTTGATTTTTTTTTTTCCTTTTTGCTGATTCATTTAAGTTCTATGTATATTCTAATTATTAGCCCTTTACTGATCATATTTTCTACCAATATTTTCTACCAATCTGTAGGTTGTGTATTAGCTCTGTTGATTGTTTCCTCAGCTGTGCAGAAGCTTTTAGTTTAATCAGATACTATTTATTTATTTTTGCTGTTGCTGTGATTGCCACTGGGATCTTAATCATAAATTCTATGCCTCCTAAGAAAATATCTAGAATAGTTTTTTTATATTTTCCTGTGGAATTCTTATTGTTTTATGCCCTATATGTCAGTCTTTCATCTATGTTGAGTTAATTTTTATGACGAGTGAGAGGTAAGGGTCCTATTGCATTCTTCTGCATGTGTCTATCTATAGTTAGGAGACTGTTTCATTAATCCAGGTAAAAAATTCTTTTTTTATTATTATTAAATCATAGCTGTGTACATTAATGCGATCATGGGGCACCATACACTGGTTTTATAAACAGTTTGACACATTTTCATCACACTGGTTAACATAGGCTTCCTGGCATTTTCTTAGTTATTGTGTTAAGACATTTATATTCTACATTTACTAAGTTTCACATGTACCCTTGTAAGATGCACCACAGGAGTTAGGTAAAAAATTCTTGTGCTGCTTTATGTATAATACAGTTCTGAGTATTTTTTGATGCAGGGGATATCTGGTCATGAAAAATTCCCTCAGGGTTTTCTTTTTTTTTTTGGTCTTGAAGAGACTTGATTTCTGTATCAATTGTGATACTTACTTTTGCAGGACATAAAATTCTAGGTTGGCAGTCTTTATGTTTAAAAAAATTGAAGATGGGACCCCACTGCCTTCTGGCTTGACTGAATGGTGCTCATTACATGATGTCTTCATTTTGTGAAAATTCATTTAGATGAATATTAATGATATTTAACAGTTTTAAAGGATTAAAAGAAAAAGTTTATCAGGTGTCAATCCATGCCCTCATGAAAGCTAAAAATTTCTCAGAGAGGCCTCCTTTGTGTTACAATGAACAGTAAAATGGGAGTGGTTCAGATGGCAATTTGTGCCTTTTCATTCCAGTTTTTATGAAAATAATTTTATATTTAGCTATTTAATATGTGCTGGTTCAATATGCTAGGCCTTCTATAATGCCATTTAAATGCCCAGAAGAGAGGAAACTTCCCTCATCAAGAAAGGCAAACATATTTCTTAACTGGTTTGGTTTGGTTTTCCTTTTCGAATGGTCTTGGTCTGGTCCTACAATGTATTTATTATCAATACATTGATACATTTACATACAATACATAAATACATTTACATCATAACTGTATTTATATGTAAACTTTGATTAATGATTCCAGTTAATTATTTGAAACCGTTAGATGCCAGGGCTATTTGTACAATAACTATTATACCAGCCTATGGAAACATGCCAGGACATTTCTGGTACAAGTGCATAGTATATGATTTGAAGTTAGAAAAAGATTTCACTTTCCTTTCCGAATTGAAATTAATTATCTACAGGATCTTCTTCATCTACACAGAATAATAAGTATAAAGGAAATTGCACAAACCCATACAGCTACATCTGGATTTATACAGCCCATCTTTGAACTGCCCTAGGAAACACACTCATGTACAGGGTCCAAAATTGAGGAATACTTTGTTAAAATAATGGGATTGTATTTATTGACCAATCAAATGGCAGTTTTATGTAAAATGCAAACAGCTATTTATGCAAACGAGGTAGATGTGGTATGAGACAGAAGGAACACACAGCCAAACCAAGGTCGTTTCATGCTTCAGCTGTTTCTACCATTAATGCAAAAACTACATCTCTAATTAAGAAGATCACTGGTATATTATGTGGCTTAATGTTAAAATTTCATTAATGATACTGAGAATGAATTTTTGTCTGCAGTCTGCTTAATTTATGACTCATTTGTTCATAAGAATAGACAGAGAAACAAAAAAATTCTTAAGGTTGGTACTTATATATTAAATAAGACACAGAAATTGTTATGATTACAGTTTTGCCTAAATCCTGAATCATCTCTGCTTTTCATAGAGATCAAGAACATTGGAAAACAGAAAAACAATAATTCTGTCTTATAATGCACTTCCTGTCAAAATAGAATTTTTTTCATCTGTTCATCATCTTTTTTAAGATTTGTTTGATAAACCTTTCCCTGTTCCCTTAAGGATGCTGACAATTGTGTATTTTAAACTATTTTTTCCTCAATGTTTACTCTGTGGATGGACATTTTAATTATTTGCTGATTGTTTCCATTTTTTTCCACCCTCTCCTGGAAACATACATTTTTGTAACATTTAATATTTCCTTTTCTTCTTTGCAGATTTCATAATACAAATATTGCATATATATTTTTGCCCCAGGAAAACATGCTTTTTGAGGTAAATTGCTCTTTGGTACTAACTGCAAATCTGTGATTTGACAACGATCTGTCTCACAAAATACAAGAATAATTTAAATGGCCTGAAAGCTCAAGCTCAGCTATAAGCTTCTATGAATTAAAAAGAAGAAAGAATTATGTTCTAAAGGGAATATGATTTCAACATCTAATTTCATTGCTAAATATAACTGAAATTAGAATGATGAAAATAATAAGATACTAATAGAAACATGCATCCCTCAAGGTTGCTCTTCTAACATCATCGTTATTGCTTCAATTACATAGGTTATAGCTGCAATGTACTGTTTGTAAACCTAACACAACTGATTAAACCTGTTTATATGAAAGTTCAGTGCAGCTGAAACTCAGTAGAATAAGATTTTACCTGGCAAGCCTATCTTAATATCACAAGATGGAACCTGTTAATAAAATATGAACAAGTTTGTTCATACCACAAACTTTACTTACCTAGGAATTAGAAATAAGCCTATCAATCACTCCAGGAATTGATAGAGTCTAGTGTTTATTTGGAGACCTGAGACTAATGACTGTATTTAAAGACTTCTTGTCAGGGTCTTTATCTCTAATCAATGGGAATTTAACTTGTGAATGCATTTCCATCCTATTGATCCAAATGGTTATGGATTTGTGCATTGAAACAAAATGCTTCACCTTGACAATAGGGAAAGGATGCATAGTTTCTTATGTGATTAATTGCACCAAAAACTCACTTAATATAGCTGTTTGGACAACTTGGAGAAAGATTAGTACCTGGATCCACCCAAATTGAAAACAAAATAATCCAGAAATTGTTTAAGTGAATATTTTACAACTGGAGACTTTGAGGAAATGTAATACCATAAATAAAACAGAAGTTTTCTAAATCCTTCTGCACTTCTCTGATTAGCAAAACTAAGGAGATCCTCCACTCTGTTCCTAAGCTATATTCATCAAAGGAGAACCATTGATAGATTATGACATATTTTCTAGGGCACCTGGACATGTATTTTCTCACTATCAAGCTGTATACTTACAAAGAGATATTCACTTGTTTTACTAACATATATTGTATATACTATGCCCCAGGAATTAGTCTAGGTTCTAATGATACAACAGTTAAACCAACAGGTGAAAATTTCTGTTTTTGTGTTATTATTGGGAGTACACAGAGAGGTAATTATCTCTAAATAGAAAGGTTTAGTAATTTAGTTAATATCAGTTTTAATTGCCATGTAATAAATGACCGTAGATTTAGTTGCTTAATGAAGCAATCATTTTATTTGCTTATGTTTTTGTGAGTTACAAATTTGGGTGGGCTCTTCTATGTGGCTCCTCTGCTGGTCTCCCTTCAAGTCACTAATACAACCTGCAGTCATCTAATGGCTCCACTGGGGATGTATGGTATAAAATGGTGTCACTCACATATCTTGCCTTTGGTACTATTGTTGCTTGGTCTAGGGAAATTCATGTCAGAAAACTAGCCTATGCTTTGTTTCACTTCTTATCCTCCAGATTTCTTTGCATGGTAAATCCAAGGTGGCATTCTAAGAAAGAAAAAGTGAAGGTGTGATATTTTTGAGGCCTAGTCATTGGAATTCCCAAAAGATCAGTTCTATAACTTTTTACCCTCAAAGTAAGGCTAACCTAGATTCAAGGAATGGAGAAATAGACTCTCTCCCTTGGTGAGAAAAATATCAAAGTTACCACTGACAATAAGAAAGCATAACAGGAGGGTATAGACTATTGTCATTCCTTTTTAAACAAATCTATCACTGGTAATGAGTATTATAGAGGAAGGAAAGAGAGAAGATAGGGAATGCCATAGTAAGAAATGATGTATATAGCCGGGCATTGTGGTGGGTGCCTGTAGTCCCAGCTACTTGGGAGACTGAGGCAAAAGAATCACTTAAACCCAACAATTTGAGTTTGCTATGAGCTGTGATGCCATAGCACTCTACTGAGAATGACAAAAAAATATATGAGAAAAACTTAAAAGAAATAAAGAAGTGAGGGATGTAGCTATTTGGAGGAAGATACTCCATGCAGAATAAACAGCAAATGTTCCAGAGGAAGCGCATTTTTAGACTACTTAAAGAAGGAGATGTGTTTCAGCCAATGTGGTTGAAACAATTCATCACAGTTTAAAAATGAATACCCTGGCTGCTGTGTTGGAAGTAGATTATTGAGAAAAAGGGTAGAAATAGATTAGTTGAGAAACTCTTCCATTAATTCAGATGGGAGATTCTTGTGTCTCAGACCAAGATTATAATAACAGGAGGATAAAAAGTGATTATATTTTGAATATATTAAGGTAATGTCAACAAAATATGATGAAAAATTGGATGTGAACTCTGAGAGACAGAAACTGAGGATGATTGCAAAAATTTGGGGGATAAATTACAGAAAAGCTAAGATAGAAAAGTCTGAGGAAGAAGGGGGTTGAATATATAGTTGTCAGATATTATCTTAGCCTGGGTTCTCCAGAAAAATAAAACTTGGCTAATGAGATAAGGCAAGTAATTTATGGGTCGTTTGATCAAGAAGAAAGTGTGGAGACTGGGAAAGAGCACAGGAAAATATAATATATTACTTAGTTAGTCACCTCTAAAGAACACTTGTTCCTTTATCTGAGGAAGGGCCTAAATTTAATCTCAGGATAATCTGGGCTAGTGTGAAAAAAAGATTAAGCAGACATATACTGATTAACATTCTCTTTTGTCCTTGGGATGTTAACCTTTTGAGTTTCTGGGCTGCTGAATGTCCATACACATGTAGTGAGTAGGTTTCCATGGATGTCCTATTGTTAACATCAAGCAATTTTGGGCCAGGAAAACTCCCTTTTCGTGACTCAACTATTTTTGTTTCCTCCTTAATTTCACTCTGCATTAGAAGCCCCTTCAAGGCTACAATCTCAGTAAATACTTAATGCAACAGGCTTAGTGAAGAAGTAGTCTTTCTCGCTGATGGAACTGATTCTGAAGTCATAATAAATATTCCTCACGGTCCATCTCTCTTTCTTCACCCTAGGACCAGTATTTCATTGGCTGTGGGTTGCTATCCTGAAAGATTAATTAAGATCATTAGCCTTAAGTAGTAGATCATTAGCCTTAAGTAGTCTGAAACCTTACTAGCCTTGATCTGGTTTGATGGACCACGTACCATGTAATGGCCCATTCTCCATTGTTATTGAGAACATGAAAAATACAACCATATGAATTATCTGAATTTTAGACATAGCCACCTTTGTCTTCATATGCAGCAATAACACTATCTCCTCTGATAATCAGGATTGATTTCTTCCACCAGCATAGACAACCTTTCCTTGCCTGTGAGATCCCTGGAAAGAGTAACTCAAATGTTCAGGTATAGTTTTAGCTTTAAGTTCATTAGGACACTTACTGTGTCTCATGGTAGAAGCACTTCATGCAAATCTACTTATTTAACCCAGATGAATAAAAGAGGGACAAAGAAAGCACAAATTCTGCAGCACGCCACAGGGAGTCACAGTGTGAGAGGTCATTCTTACATCCTCCTCTTGCTTCCTAGATTTAAGTGTTTTAGTTTAAGCAAGAATATCATTTTTCTGTCCACTGGATCAGTGTATAAACTATGTTATGTACAACAGTGCACTATTTTTAATAGGATGTTGTCCCTGAGCTGATGTTTTGACTGAGACTCATAAGCCATTTATCTATTCTACCAAGCTATGGGACAGAATGTAAGACCAATAGAACCTACAGAAAAGAATAAAATTCATAAACTTCATTCATATGAATTTCCAAAAATTACCTAAAAATAAAAATCAGTGGGGCATGTTCCACATTAGACCTGTAAGGTCTCCCTGGAAAATGAATCATGACAGTGAATTCAGTTCTCATTCTTTGACCAACTATCTTCATAATCTTAATGAAATAATCATATCTCTACTATAAGATTAGTGTATCCATACATGGAGGAGATAGGCTTATAATCACTAAAGTCTCTTTCAACATTAACATTTTACTATTCTGTTTCAAAAACACAATCTAAATGCATGTAACTGAGCATCAACACTATTCCAGAAATTATGCTAAAGGTTTTATATGCATTCTCTTAAATAATCCCCAAAGTCTTTGAGATAGATAATCTTAATAGTTTACCAATGAGAACAGTGAACAGCAATTATTTGATTATATTCCCCAAATCACATAACTAAATAATTGTTAAGCTAGGGTTTGGGTTCAGATTTAGCTCCAGAAACTTTATTCTTAATTTCAGTTCTATACTATCCCAAGATTTTTAAAGAATGCTATTGTGAATAATATAATAGTATTAGTTTGTTGGTGAAAAAGGTGTTGCTTAATAATGTGCATAACTGTTGCTTTATTTAAGAGATGTTTAAAATCTGTACTTGAAAAGAAAATGCAGTTGGAGTTTAGCATGATGCTATTTTCTTTTGCTAGGCACTTCTGCAGAAGAGTTCATTCTGTTCCTTTATCTGTATTAATGAGCCTAGGTTATTTTTCTGTTCTCTTTTAGGCCTTAGGTTATAATAATATGGAAACAATTATGTCATGATGCTTTGGCTTTATAGCAGGCCACAATTTTCTCTTTGAGTAGAAAAGATTGTTCTTAAAATAATTTCTCACTTTGCCTCCCTGGAATGAATGTATGCCTACGTTTACAGATTCTAGAAGGGAAATGTGATATCCCCTTTTCCAATGACCTTTCCTTACTTTTAATAGGTTCCAACATAAATAATCAGCCTTCATGAACCTCCTCCCCCCCCAAATATTTCACTTCCTGTGAGTACCCAACAGTTGAAGTCTCCTCTCTGGATCATATAGAAACATCCTTGTCTCACACATGCAAGGAATAATTTTTCTTTTCCTCTTAGGTTCCAAGGCCAGTTCAAGTTATTCTTTCATTGATGTTCTCTACTTTGGTTATTTTAAAAATCAATCTTATGGTATATTAGTTAGAATTTATTGTCCCTGGATACTATTTTATTTTCTTTATGTTCTTAACTTTCTCATAGCCATTTCTGTAGCAGATATTTTTCTGATCTGATGTATGTTCCAGCCTCTCTCAATTTAATGTTATCAAAAATGTTATTAATATTCTGGCTGTATCCTCTTATAGATCATTATCATCAAACCTGAGGGAGTTCACTCACTATTTCCCCCCAGAAGTCTCTAACACCTATTAATCATAAACGTTTACTTTTGATCTTTTAGTTCATTTTTAATTCAAGTGACTACATTATTCCCTGAGCCAATCTGTAACAGAATTTACAAAGAAAACTGTAGGATCCTTGTCCTCCCAAGGTCTAAAAAGGTATTTTAAAGATAATCATTATGAATATCTTCTATCTCTATAGGTTTCCTAACAGATTAATTATAAATTCCCTTGGATGTCATTTAAGGTATTATACAACTTCTTGTTTATCTTTATTTTTTGGTTTTATTGATAAAAACCAATGAAATGAAAGTTATATTTTATACTTGTATAATATTCCCAATGCAATCACTTTTCTTAGGCAATAGCAATATCTCTGACAATTCCCTCGAATATCTTACTGTGAAATTGCTTTGGCTAATTTTTCTCATTTAAAATGCCCTCTTTCATACTTTTATCCAATACTTTTCTTTCTCCTACATTTTTCATGTATCTAGGCTTTGAATTTGCTCATCTATTTTTGAACACACACACAAGGTACCAAAAAAAAGTGTGCACATTTTAGGAGAGGAATAAACTATATTAAAATTGCAATATTTAGGTCTTGACTCCTGTAATTACAAAGGATGAAACATACAATATACAAGGTAACAAATTTTAAGAGCATAAGCTGAATTTTATCATTTTAATAGCAGTAGAACTATAACAATCACAATTTTAATAGTTATAATACACAATATCTTATATTGTACCTTACATCCTTTGTAATAGCAGAAGTCAAACAAGACCTAAGTATTACAATTTTAACATAGATTTTCCTTTCTTAAAATGTGTATACATTTCTTTGGCACCCTCTGTATACACACACACACACACACACACACACACACACACATATACACAGTCAGTTCAGGCTGCTATAACAAAATATTATAGGTTATGTGGATTAAACAACAACAATGAAATAGTTCTCATCATTTTGGAGACTGGAATGTGTGAGATCAAGGAACCAGTACACTTGGTGTCTGGTGAGTGCTCTCCTCGCTCATAGACAGCGATCTTCTCACTATGTCCTCACAGGACAGATCTTGCAAAGACCTTGGTCTCAGTTCAGTGCTCACTCCCTCCCCCCTTACAGCAGAGAAACAGGGCCAACTAGAACATTTCTATCCTGTGATTGACTCATGCATAACATTAACTCCTGGTGTTTCTAAATTGAAGTTATAGCTGGGCACAGTGGCTCACTCCTATAATCCTAGCACTCTGGGAGGCAGAGGTGGGTAGATTTCTTGAGCTCACGAGTTCAATACCAGCCTGAGCAAAAGCAAGATCCCATCTCTACCAAAAATAGACAAATTGAGGCAAGAGGATCACTTAAGCGCAAGAGTTGGAGGTTGCTGTGAGCTATGATGACACTCTACGCAGGGCAACAGCTTGAAACTCTGCCTCAAAATAATAATAATAATAATAATAATAATAATAAAATAAAAACTAACTAAATAAATAAATAAAACTGAAGTTACATGTACACTCAGTGAGACTGAAGCTATTACACTGTGTCAGTTAATATTAGCCCTTCTATACTCTTGCACGCTTGTCCCTGCCTTGCAACACACCAATGAGGTGCTTTAATAATTTAACTGGGAGTAATTAATACTACATATTTTAATAGCTACTTTGTCTATGATTTACCTTAATTTTGTAAAATTATAATTTAAGTTTTCACATAAATCCTTGTTTCCATTTATCCCAAATAAAGTTTTTTAAAATAAATTTTTCAGTTAAGTAAGCACTTATGTGGATACTCTGTAGAAAACTGGACTCATATTTTGAAATGTCATCCTTCTCAGTACTTAAACCTAGGGATATTTTATCATGGCCTTCCATCTTCTTGGCCCTTATGTGTTAACTTCTTTTTCTATAAAGTAATTTATCTCAATACTCTTAATTCAATAATATCAAATAATTGCTAACAGTACAATTATCATTTTTATTATGTAACACTTATCTAAGATTGGATTTTTACAGATTACAAACAATTCAAAGCAAGAGGCTCATGTTTGATAATGTTCCAGACAGCAGGGTGCTATTCTGCTTAAATCCTCTTTAACATAAATAACTAAATAAATGATAACTAATCATGATAACTAAGGAGCTCAGTGAAATCCCACAGTGTGTAGGGACATTAACGGTTAATTTGATCTATAAACATTTGCAAATTATGCGAAAATGTGTCTAGTAATACACATAAGAAAAGTTTCTAATTTTTTGTTCAGTATTCAACAAAATTGGATGTTTATAAAATCCCTCATGTAAGCCCAGCAGTGTGTTAGAGAAATGGATACAGAGTTACTCCATGGCCTTGAGCAACTTACAATTTGTTAATTAGTTCATTTACTTATTTTATCAGTCAAATTGATCAATAATCATTGAGAGACTGACAGCTACAGTTCCAGATATGGTATGTACTGGTTTAGTAAAGAAGGATATGCTTATCCCTTAAACTTGTAAATATTTATGTAATTAATGGTTGGTATGACAAGCAGAAAATATTTGTTCCTAAATTCATGATAGTTTTCTAAGATATGGTCAGCTTGAATCCTTTTAAATGAAGTGTTTTTGTTTTATTGAGTCCTCTAAAATTAAGCCCTGAATTTCCCAGGAAAAATAAAAAAGATAAGTAGTTTGAATGAAAGATGAGAAGAATACAGATTCCCAGGGGCTAACTGAGAGAAGGAGAATGAGGTAGGATGTGAGGATAGAAAGGGAAGGAAGACAGAGCTGAAGGAGGGATCCTAACTGTGGAGGGCTAAATGTGCTCCACGTAAACTCTCTTCATGATTCTTTCATGTTAATTTTTAAAACGCCCTAAAAATACCATAAGATTAAATTCAATTAGAAAGTAGCCAGTAGCTGAATTCATTATCTGAGATGCCGTTCAAAAACAATTCCCTAGAACAGACAACAGAAAGTTATGGCTGAGAAGAGAGAACCTAGTAGAGATTTGGCCACCTGAGACTAAACGTACATAGGTAGGAGACATTATGAACGTCAATTGGTGGGATTTGGGGTAAGATAGATTTCTAGGTGTCAGAGATAAGCCCACTCTCCCACCATCCTCTCAATATAACGCTTGGAGAATACTTACACACACACACACACACACACACCCCTATATATTTCCATATATGTATACATGTATAGTATATATTCTGTACATTCTAATTCAATAGCCTATATATTCTAAAACTTCTCTGAATTGATTATATAAATTAAAATCCTAAAGGAAAAGAATGAGAGGTTTATCAGGAAATGCTTCACAAATGTGTTGGCCTTGAAAAATGAGTAAGATTTAACCATAAAGGATTTATAGAAAGGACATTCTAAATGGAGAAAAAAGTAATGGGAGCAAAGGTTAGGAGCTTTAGTGTTCCCATGTGAAAAATACCATTATTAAATTTAACTAGAGGAACTACATTCGCCTCCATAAGTGGTTTGCCTTGGTTCCAGGCCACACTTTGCATATTAAGCCCATGTGTTCTTCCCACTAATCCCATTCTCTTCAATAATTCTAAGATTAAGGAAATGCTACGATTGGCATGTGAATGAGCTGTCAATTATTTTAAGTTGCTAAGAAAAAGAGAAAATCTGGATTTGACGAAAGTAAAACTCAATACTGGATTGTTTATGTGAAAAGAGTTTTATACCACGTATTGTTAGACAATTCACAACCTTCCATATGCTCCATCTCTGGATCCTGCATTTTCCTCCCATAGTAGCTGACCTAGAGGAAATAGAATTGAGAATATCAAATCTTGATGCCAAAGAGACCCAAAGACAGGTTGCCTTTTTGTGAAGAGACTTGACTTTCAAGGGTCAAAGATTGGTGGAATAGAGTAGATGTACAAGTAACCTAGTTATAATTCAACATAATGGAGTAGCATATGTGCAATAATCCATGTAAGATTATGGAAGTTCTAAGAAAGGAGCAAATATAAAGAAAAATTCTTGAAGATTTTTATGCAAAGGTAATATTTGAAATGATTTATGTCAGAAGAGTTCAGCACGTGGAGGAGGCATTGTAGGCCAAAGCAATAATAAGTGAAAAAGGACCATGTCACTGTTGTGTGGGCAGGCCTGGGGGACAGTGAGGAATACAGCTGAAGGGGGATTTCCCTGGGAGAGATGGAGGAGGTCAGCTGGCGGAGTGGCCAGAGACAGTTTATTAAAAGTGTTGATGTTAAAATTTTGGGGATGTTTTAAACAGTGGGACCACACCTATGGAGCATATAGCAAGGGTACAAGTCTAATCTATTAAGCATAGAACATAAATGTCTTAACATAATAATTAAGTAAATGAAGTGAAAGCTATATTAGCTTGATGTAAGCACTCAAAATTGTATAAAAAATCAACACATTGTACCCCACAAATCCATAACTGTATTCATGATCTATGTGTATATGACTTAATAAAAGGAATAAAAGAAAGAAATTACAAGTCAAATAAAAAATTGGTGGATTTAAAAAATATATATATATAAAGTAGTAAATGTTTTCAAGTGGATAGTGAACATCACAGTTGTTTTTCAGGTTAAAAATTTTATCATGATGTTATACCTTGGGCATAGTATTGTACTTTGCCTATGTAAGGGATCAGTCTTGCTCAACTTAATTGAGGAATGAATTTAGAGAAATGTTGGTTGAATTTCGACTCCATCAATTCTTAGCTGAGATATCTTGGGTGTGTCTATATTCCATTTTAGCTTCAGTTTTCTACCCCAAAAATATTATAGATAATAATTTTTATTTGGAAAATTTGTTTTTTAAATGCTAAATGAAATACATTTAATTTGAATTAATAAAGTAAAATGCACGTGATTTTGAACACTTATTTTCAGTATTACATTAATAATGAAGCTTAAAATTATTAATAAACAGATTAAGCTGATGTGTCTGCATTATGGATATTTTCAAATGCATTATATGTATTTTTAATACATAATACTTTAGCTGAAGTGACTCTGGAATAAACTTCTAAGTTGTGATTCTTACAACACAGTTACGGGCCTTGTCGGCTTTTTTAATCATCTGTATTCTGTAGGCTCTGGGTGATCATCATTTCATAGATTTACGATAACAGTTTCATATTATCCCATTTTAACTGATTGCTCACTTCAGCACAGTAATCATTTTAGAATCTATTAATGATCCCCCTTGATGGCTTTTATAGACACAGCATCACATATCACGTATCCGTAATGTATAAATATCTGAGATTCTTTTTTATTGTAAAAAGAGGTTTGTACAAAAGAATCAAGGAAAGGACAAAACCACAATCAGTGTCATGAAAAGGTACAAATGAACATCCAGAAACATAATTACCTTGCAATTGCGATCTGTCGTAAGTATGTAGATAATATGCTTCTCCAATGTGGCTGTGGAGTTTTTTTTTCTGAAAGCAGATGCTTCTTCCTGCCATGTGGAATATGTCTGTATGTGGTGGAGTCTCACTTTTTCATGGCAGCCAAAATAAATAAAGCAAAACCGTCTCCTGAAAGCACTGGCAAAATATCTGCAGACCATTAATCTTCATCCATCCTCATTTTGCCAGCAGTATAGATGCCACTTTCAACATTTATTTAGAGATCTTCTTTCTAACTTTTTCTCTTTTCCCTTCTCACTCATGTTCAGTCTTGATCCTGCCTTGAACTATTCCGTTTGACAGATACAGTAGCTTTCCACAGAAAGGTTCACAGTTGTCAATATCATTTAATATTTTACCTGATTAAATGTGTGACTATATAATATAAATGGAATGGGAGTTCCTCTTGACTGGTTATAAGAAGCCAAAATTTTGTGTATCGCTTTTACTTTATGCCTCTCCACTTCTTCGTTTCCCAGACACTCTTCTCTTTTGCTTTTCTTCCTGTTTTTCAATGTCATTAATTATTTTGTCTTATGCATTTTTTAATCATCATTTTAATTTCTCTCTTCCTACTTTTATACCATTTGCCATGTTTGTACAATGCTCAATAAATTAGAGAGGAAAAATTTTGTTTAAGGTATTTTACCTGCATATCTGAAAAGAAAATCAATTCATTTTTCCATCTGTTGTTGTGAAACTATGGAAACACATTTGTTTTTACCTTGGGGGTGAGGGCAAGAGAAATAGCATATGATGTCCAACCTCCTGACTCTTTCACATAATTCACTTTTTGCTTAGGGT
Organism: Loris lydekkerianus; assembly: GCA_963574355.1. NCBI lineage: Eukaryota > Metazoa > Chordata > Mammalia > Primates > Lorisidae > Loris > Loris lydekkerianus. Next base: position 10,415 of record CAUYPK010100934.1, on the reverse strand, counting down.
ATAAAATTCCTTTTCGCTGTTTTCATTCTGAATCAGTGACCTCCTGAACTTAAAGTATGAGAGCTTTACCTAAACTTAATGGTTTAGAATACCAAATTCAATACTGAAATATATTACTTATTTTTAATATTTTTAGTGGTTACTGAGTGACTCTCTCAAACTTTCTGAAGTTGCAGAACAGCCATTCCTATGTCAATGAGTCTTTGGAATTTGGCCACCAGTGTGACGATTTCTATAAAGAAAGACAGCGTTAAAGCAATCAAAACTGTAATTGTAGATTAAGAGACACTTCAGATCTCTTAAACCCCCCAGAGTCTTATGTTACTCTTTTGATTATTTCTTTTTTTCTTTTTATTTTTGAGACAGAGTCTCACTTTGTCACCCTCGGTAGAGTGCCAGGACGTCACTCTTGGTCATGTCACTCTTGCTTAACTCAAATCAACCTCGAACTCTTGGGCTTAAGTGATTCTCTTGCCTCAGTCTCCCAAGTTGCTGGGACTACAAGCACCTGCTACAACGCCTTGCTATTTTTGGTTGTAGTTGTCGTTGTTGTTTTGCAGGCCCAGGTTGAATTTGAATCTGCCAGCTCCAGTGTATGTGGCTAGCGCCCTAGCCACTGAGCTACAGGCACCAAGCCTTGATTATTTCTTGAAAAGCTAATAATAAGGTATGTGAAATAACTTTTTTTTTTTATTTGCAGTTTCTGGCCAGGGCTTCGTTTGAACCCTCCACCTCCAGTCTATGGGGCCAGTGCCCTGCTCCTTTGAGCCATAGGCACTGCCCCTGTGAAATAACTTTTGATATCAAATCTACAAATTGGGAAGAGTGTGAAGATTTCTTTACTTTTACTTTATTCTTTTTGGAGCTATTTTATAGTTTAGAAATGTCTCAACGGGCCTTTAATTTTGTAATGTATTTCCCTAGTTGTGTTTTATTTTGAAACATGTAAAGGAATAACTATGAAATAACTATGGAGCTATTAAGAGGCTATCAAATGTAGACTTGTAAAGTTTCATTTCAAGCAATTAACTAGCTCTGAGCTATTTGACGAAATAGACTTTAAATGAACTCATTCAAAATTGTAAAAATAAAAGCCAGATTATTTAGAGTATAGGTTATAGTTTCAAAAAGATAAATCGGGAAAGTTCTACCTATACTGATACCCGTATAACATATTGTAAATGCAAAACTTGAGCCTTTGGAAATTTATGTGGTTATTTTTGCTTAGAATTTTTTAATAGAATGTTGCCATTGAGAATCTAGCATCTTCATCTCTCAATATTGTTTTACTTTTATTACTCATCAGTTAAACCCTCCATTCATATTTCCCATTCATTTAAAAATTATTTTTTACTTGTTAAATTAATAATATTTCCAAAAATGTCTTTGGTTCCTACTATTTTTGGTATTTTTATAACATACTTCCAGTCTTTTCAAATATTGAGGTAATATTTTTCTCTCTGTTCATATCCTTCACTCATTTGGATTTTATACATATGTATTATGCACATATATGTATACATGTACATATATGTGTATATATGCCTGCATTTTATTCTTTGAATTATTCTATTTAACAGTTACAGTAAGCATATATTGAATATATAAATGTGTTATTTCTTCTTTCCAGTCCTATAATGCTATTCAAGTCAAGGAGCTTATCTCACCTCCTTGTACATCACCACCATTTTATAGATGAAAAACTGAGGCACAGAGGAACTCCGAACACATACAGAGAAATTCAGATTTCAGCTTATGTTTGGAATGCATGGACTCATTTGATGTTGAAAGTCATGTGACGCATGAAGGACAAAATTCCTGGTCTTCAAGAAACCAAATATTTACAGTCTCCATACTGCAACATCTTTTGGTCTAACTTACCAGGACATGTATCAAACTCATAATCTAGAAAAAACTATAATTAGTATGTTGTAAGAGCACAGCAAATAATTACTCCCATTATTATTTCTGCAAGAACAAAGTTTACCCAGTCTTCAAGGCTCACTTAATGCTACTTTCATTATATAGAGTCTTTCTTATTTCTGAACATAATATTCCTAGTTTAGAACCACAATACTTTATATATCTTTAACAGTGTTTTGATTTCAAATGTATATTAGACATTAATTTTTTCCTTATGTACCACATCATTAAAACCTAATTTTTGTGCAGGAAGAGATCATTTCTTTCTTTCTTTCTTCCTTCCTTCCTTCCTTTCTTTCTTTTTTCTTTTTTTTTTTTTTTTTTTTTGACAGAGTTTCACTCTGTCACCCTCTGTAGAGTACTGTCACATCACAGCTCACAGGAACCTCCAGCTCTTGGGCTTCGGCAATTCTCTTGACTCAGCCTCCCAGTAGCTGGGACTACAGACACCACCATAATGGCTGGCTATTTTTTATTGCAGTTTGGCCAGGTCTGGGTTTGAACCCGCCACCCTCAGTATATGGGGCCAGTGACCTACTTACTGAGCCACAGGCACTGCCTGAGATCATATCTTACTGCCTTAATGTACTATATTAATTCTTGCAACACTGATGATTATATATTAGGCACTGAAGAAGTATTTGAAAAAAAAAATAATTACAAATTTTTCTTTATGATACCATGGGGCATGAAGAGCTATGGCTGCCATTTTGGCTCTTTGACACTTACATTTGAGGCTGTGCATCTTTGGCTGGCAACTGATTGGAATGCTTTGCTTTCCATCCCATGAAATGGGGAAACAAAGTCTATTGAGATGTTGGCTGTCAGGGTGCTCCAGCGATAAATTAAGTGACTCACAGCCACGTAGCAACTCAAAGGGATATCACTTCAAATGTGTACCTCAAAATATGCAAAATTTCTTCATTTTATATACTGTCATATGATTTTATTATGGTTAAACCACTATGTGAAAGTGCCAGTGAGCTACCATGGCTATTTTCCCAACATTTGTCCGAGAGGCCTCCCCCTTGCATTCAGTGCAAAGCCTGGTGAGCAGGGCAGTTAGTTTTTGGACAAACTTGCATAACCACATTCTCTTGAGATTTACTTCCTGCCTAGCCAAGAGCCCATTATTCCAATCCTCAGTTTATGCTTGGACTAGAAATCTAAATCCAATTCTTCAAAAACATCTGTTCAGCCAGCTGTTCATTACTCTTAGAGTCAGTGTTAGTCCAAAGTAAACCTAAAATATCACTTTGTTCTTAGGATTTCACGTTTGCTACCTAAGACTTCATACTCCCTTGTGATACTTCCTAATTTATCTAGGTATTTCTTCATTCTTCATTGATTCACTTAAGTATTAATTGAATTCATTATTTATTGAGTCCCTGAGCAACGTTGGCAGGGTGCTAAAAACCAAGAGTGATAAATAAAATTGACCACATTGTCTGGCCTAGTGGGGAAATTTGCTTCAAGTAGAGTTATTTTTCCCCACCTAAACTTTGGGATGTCTTTTGCTAAAAATTCCATCTCCTGATAGTTGTGGTCACTTAGAATCAATGCAAAGCCCATTTTAGCATGGTAGGTTAACATGAAGCCATCTATAGACCTTTATCATAGTGTAGCTAATGTTGAATTTATCTGTATATTCCACAATTGGTGGCAAGTTTCTTCATTTTGTTGGGGATTATAATTCATCAGCCTTCTAGATTTCTTCTCTGTAACTAACAACTCAATAACTGTGAAGCATTTTCCCATACCTACTCTGTAAGACTACCCACGACACTAATGCAGACTTTCTGCATTTTTTTCTTTGTGTCATTTCCCTGCCTACAACTCATTCTTACCATTCTGATGAGTACTGCTCTCCACTGTTTTCAATGGGTGTCATCTGACATCCCTCATACAATGTCAGTAGAACATCTGTGCTACAGCCCCACTTTCCCTCTCTAGTCTGTCTACACCAGCAAGTTCCAGGGTGAGTGACTTGGGCAAAATGTTTTGTAGTACAAAACATTGCTGATTTTAGTTCTGTCATTTGCATTAAAACAGGGTCACTGACATCTGCCAGTTTGCTAAGATGTGATTAAGATAAGTTGGATTTTCAACTCTGCTTTCATGTATATTACTCAGATGCAGAGATTATGTAGAACATTTAACATTTTGCAGAATTAGTTATTTATTTAACTTGTTTTACATCTTAATGGTGATGAACAAGAAGCTCTTATCATTTACTTTGTTCTCAATATTTTAACTCCCTAATGTTTTCCCATTATAAATATATAAAATATTCATAAGCAAAAAGGTAGAAATATAATGAATGATTAAACTCTGCCTGAAATGAAGAGAGAAAAATTCCTGACAAAAATATGCAGAGGTAGTTTAATACAAAATTTGACTATTTTATCTGAAATCAAATTATCATATTGCTCTGCATGAAGCTATTTAGAAATTCAATTCATTTATTATGAAGCCATAAAATGGCCCAGACATTTATCTTGGCAATTTTGACTTAAATTTTAGTGTAATTTCAGGATTTTTTTAATCTATCAGTTGGCATTTCACCCCAAGTTATGGCTGTATTTTATATTCTATGACGATAAAATAAATGATGTGTTTTCTTATTACCTCTGATTATTTTCTATACTTCATGTTACTTTGTTGGATGTCTATTTAACTCAGATTCCTGCCATGATAGAAATTAGAGACAGCCAAATTTAAGGGAATCATCAAGGTGCTTCCTCTGTTGATCTCAACTCCAAGCACGCACAACATTTTTTATAAGTATTTTACAGGTTTCATTGTCAAATGTATTTATTTTTACCTTCTTAATTTGGGGATGAATCTATCATTGTTGACCCAGAATTATTATATTCTTCATGAAGAAGACCTCTATCTTGACTATAAGCCATCAATTTCTAACCTAATTTATGATCACAATCCCCTATTAAACTTTTAAACACATAGATGCATTCATGTAAAGAATCAGAGGTCCAGGGGTGGGTCTTAGAATTTTGGCAATGCTTCTGCAATGTGCTTATTTTACCCCAACTTTCCCATAGAATCCTGTTTTCTACACTTACTACTCTCAGCCACCCTTCATTCTTCTTAGAACAGCAATACCTTTTTATCTCTCAAATATTATACACACATAAATCTAATTATTCTGATAGGAGTTTGTGGAGGAATGAACATCATTCTTGCAAGGACAGTCACTGATTATTAACACATCAAAGGAAAGGCTGAAAACAAGACAGTCTCCTGGAAAGCCTAGAGATATCTTGTAACTTGGAGGCAAGCCCCCAAGTAACTCAGTGTGCCGGAATGAGATAAGATTGGTCACTTAATAGTAAGCAGGTGTTAAACCTTAAACATTTGATGGTACTTCATTGTGGGAGTTGTGGAGAAAGACCACGTAATTTCCTTTTTTGTGGTCCTTAAGCATATAGACCCTGTGTGTCATTACTTAAGCACTCTTCACACCTGTTGTGTATCCCCTCAATAAAGAGCCACTGCAAAAGTTGTTCAAGTCTCTCCTGCACCTCTGGTGAGCCTCACCTCTTGCAAGCTTGTACTTTCAATCCGTGTGCTGGCTGTTTACTTCATGAGGCTTTGACAGGAGTTGATTTCTTCTTTAACCTAAACTCTATGGCCACAGTTGACTTAATCTAGGTAGAGTTAACCAATCTAAAGTATACCCTGCCTATCTTTCCAAATTAGTTCAAGAATAACCACCTAACTTGTGTTTAGCCAATTCAAGTGTTTACTTATTCATGGGTATCAACTAGATCCACTGTCATCTGTAGATTTGCTGTATATCCTTTGTCTGGACATAGTGAGCCAATCCATTTCAATCCACATAAACTATCTTAAGTTCAATTGTAGTTATTTATATACTGATGGTTCAGATGTCCCTCAATACTTTAGTATCACTGCTTTAAACTACCAGCTCTTTGTCACTGAAGAAAATGTAAGCGGCTATATCTAACCTAAATCTTTGTTCTGATTTCCCCCCTCTACTATTTTTCTACTTCTGTCTCACAGCTCAGGTCTTATGGACTGGAAAGTTTTAGACTGGAAATTAATCAACTTCTATAGCAAATTTTGACCTCTGTTGGAAGATGTTTAATCAGCTTCCTTCATTTTGCACAGTAAACAAGAAAATTACTCTTGGTATTTTTCTAGCGCTAACTCAGTTTTCTCTGTTTAATCTCCCTCTACTTAGTAGCCCAGACACTCAGGTAACTTGGATTCTGCTTTTATTTCTGGATCTTGGTTGCTGTTCTATTGAATTGCTTGATACCATTTCCATTTCTGGCAATGGCCTTTTTTCCTCATGTTTGTCCTCCAAAGTGACTAGGAAATTTCTAATAAGCTATGGTTAGAGCTGTGACCTGCCACATATCAACTGACAACATAGCTGGCTATCTGCCTCCCTGACTTGGAATCACCTATCATAAATTCTTAATTTCATTTTTATAAGCTTCAACCAGCATCTCTTGTTAAATTATAGTACTGTATCCTCTTCTTTTATGCTGCCAAATTTTTCTTAAACTCATATTTAAGATTGGCTTAAAGTCTTAAGAAGACTTTTCTTTTGCCTTCAGGCCCTAGAAATGAGATATTTCCCAGGTATTTGCCTGAAGCTGATGGGCACGTACAACTTAAGGCACACAATTTTCCCTCTTTTCAAGAATTAAATATTTTTAAATACTTACATGTGAATGTTCTGAAGTAACACAAGACAGGAGGCAAAAGTTAGCCATCTTTAAATTCAACTCAAAGGAAAAACAAAGTTTTTTATAAAGATGCTAAAAATATAAATAATATATTATAATGTCCCTATAACCCATTGTTGCAATTATCATATTTATAAGATCTGATGTTGCTTTGACATTACAAAATTAGACTTAAAAATATGCTAACAATTATTTTTCAAGAGAACAAAAGTAAAAAGAATAATAATTATGTTTTGTGGTCTGTTAAGGATGTGGTCTGTGGGTAGTTTGAAATAAACCTTTCATCCTACTTCAAGAGTAGTACTCTTCTAGCTTCATGCTTATACAAATCCCTATTTCCCTGTTCAGTCCTCTGCTTCCAGAAGCTTGCATCTAGGAACTCCTGGTCTCCTGAAGAAACAGCAGTGAGTGTAGACATAAGTGCACTTCCTGTAGCCTGTGTCAGGTCTGACACATGTAGAGAAAACATTTGGCTTTGAACCACATATTCCTTCTTTTCTCCTTCTTATCTTGTGGATCCATTAAAGTAATTACAGACATCCAAGTGCATGAACACACAGTCACTGCACAGAATGCTCACAGATTTGTAGAGAAAACATTTAAACAGATATTTACAATACAAGGTGGTAAATGCAGGAAAAAGAATATGTGCTAAATGAAGATACTATTCTGAAGACCAAGAGAACAATTCCATCTTGGATGGTTGCCGGGAAGGAGTTATGAATACAGTGTCAAAGAAGTTTTCTCAGAGTAAGTGGTAGCCTAATAGCACGATTCTGAGGGATAAAGAGCATGGACTTGGGTAAATGGAAGTATTCTATGTAAAATAAGTTACCTAGGAAAATAACACCTGATTCAGCATGATTTAGTCAGAAACCGTGAGTAGTTTGCTATTACTGAGGACTAAAGTATGATGCGTTATCTTTGTCAGCTTGAGATACCATCACAAAATGCCATAAACTGTGTGGCATAAAAGAGAATTCGTTCCTTATAATTCTGCAGGTTGGAAGTCAAAGATCAGAGTTCCAGGAGATTCAAATTTGGGTGAGAGTCCTCTTCCTGGTTTTCGGATCCCACTTTCTTGCTTGTTCTTGTTCTTACGTGGCATCAACAGAGCTGACTCTCCGGACTGCTTTTTTTAAGGGCACTAATTGCATTCATGAAGGCTCAACTTTCATGACCTAACTACCTCCCAAAATTAATACTTCCAAATACTATCACATTGGAATTGTGCTTTCAACATATAGATTTGGGGATGGATTCAGTTAAAAGCATAGTGCAGAAATCACTATTTGGGTCATTATGCTTGCAAGTCTTCCTAAGCTGATGACAACTGCCTCAAGCGAATTGCCAGTGTAATTTAATCTGTTACAATGTAAGTTAACTTTAATATAAATAATTAAACAAATAATTTTATGATGGTTTTATCTTAAAAATAAAATTAACATGATGAAAATAAATTAATTTTATCATGTATTATACCACCTTCAGTTTTCATTTTTAGCTATGTAATAATTCTTATAATTAATAAAACTATAAACCTTAGTACTTCTGGTATTGGTATTATTTTTTTGTAAAATTACATGTTAACGTATTTTGGGTCCTAAAATTTATCTTTTGTGATAATATCACTGACTTCAGGAGGGACAAATTTGTAAGCATATATGAAGCATATTATTTCTTTCCAAGAGATTTATCTTAACCAGTTGATTATCACACCATTTTATCATCTTCATTAATTATATCTTCCAAAATTATTACATGGTTTACATCTGGCCAATTCTCGTTTAAACACCTTTGTGTATGATTTGTTCTCCTTCTGTTTATTCACACAGGACCTCTCATGGAATTAGAATTAAAAAAACTCCCCTTCCTGGAGACAATGCATTCATAATAAATGTATAAATCTATGATAGTAGCATAGGGAATATAGCATGTAGGAGTACCTACAATTGTTCAGTGCACGTATAATATAGCACCTTCCCGAGTCTTTATGATTCTCTTGATTTGTGAAATCTTCAAGAATACTTTCATAGATTCTACAGAATCCTTTTACTTTTGCAGTAATCAACTTGCATGACATCTGCATTGTGTCTCCAGATATTTGCAAATATTGTAAACATGCAAGACTAATTATTCAAAGGATATAAAATAAACTAGAGAGTAACGCACTAGTTTTAAGCAGATGGCAACTTTGGCTTCTCACCATGATGCCTTAAATCCTAGGAGTTAGTTTATACACATGAAGATGAGATACAGAAGCATGCTTGGAGATAACATGCAAAAACATGGAATATGCTACTTTTAGGCATTGCTATTTGATGAGTATGCTAGGTGAAATCACATGGGCATCTCAGATACCATTTGGATTCCTAGCTAAAGAACACTAAATTGATGAATTAGTTTTGTTTTGTTTTTGTTTGTTTGTTTGTTTTTTCATCAGCTTAAGGAATATAAAGGTAGGAGCAAAAAATTAAAGAGATAAATAGGATGAGTTCAGCTTACACCATAAATTTCTAGAAGGCTATGGCCTCTTTAAACACAGATGTATTATAAAGATTGGAATTCCTAGTTCTAGAATGTGCAAGAGCTGTTTAAGCTGGGGATGGAAGTTTGGAAGTCACTGGTGTCCAGGTTCTGTTTGGAAACATAGGAGAAAAGGAAAGCGTTTTAATGAGAGGAAGCAGGGTAATAAAATGCTGAAGCAGGGATCCTCAGAAACAGTCGTTATGAAGTAAAGGAAAAGTTCTTGCTGAAAATGAGAAAGAACATTCAGAAAAGGAGAACAGCAATGGAGTAGAGTTTTTAAATCCATAGCCGGACAAGGCTCCCTCCTCAGAGAATTCCTGCACTCAGCAGTGTCAAATGTCATAGGAAGGTCAGCAAATGAGAATTTGAGAGAGGGGTCATGTGAGTTTTGGGGCTTAGATACAGAATCAATAAAGAGACCCACTTTTCCTAGGCCAATTTTAAATCTGGCTAAGGCAGAAATAAGGAAAAAGGAATAGTAACAGTAATGTTACAAAACACTGATGTGGTTACCAAGAAAAGCTAAGATGAGGCATATGGCTTTGTGTGAAAACTATCAGAAGGCAGAAATAGGCAAACTGGTCTTCCTAGTGGCTGGCAACACTGAACTGGAGATCTCTCCCTCTATTGGAGAATATTTTAGGCATAATTTATGGCACAGAGTAGAAAAGGAAAACATCTGTTCCCTGCGGACATCCAGAAATCATGAGGAGAACACTGAGGCGGAGACTGAGATGGAGTGTGGACAGGAAAAGAAGTGAGAGAGAGAGTTTAGAGTTTAGGCAGATGAAAGTTGAATCAAAATATCCCCCATGTTCTTCACACAGCTGCTAGGTATGTGGAAGCACGGGCTTGCAAACATCATCATGCCTGACTAACATTTCCCAATGAATCAAAACGAATCTGAATAACCCCAAATTTGCCTCCCAGAAGGGAAAATTTGGCCTTGCTGAGTGTAGCCATGAAAGTAGAAATATCTGGAAAGAACTCATGTACAGACATGCCATAAGTTTGGTGATATAGGCCTCAGCTGGAAGTTTAATGATTTGGTGGCCATCATCATGAATTTTTTTTTTTTTTTTTATTAAATCATAGCTGTGTACATTAATGTGGTCATGGGGCACCATACACTAGTTTCATAGACCGTTTGACACATTTTCATCACACTGGTTAGCATAGCCTTCCTGGCATTTTCTTAGTTAATGTGCTAAGACATTTACATTC
>CAUYPK010100933.1:0-19016 GCA_963574355.1 Loris lydekkerianus | reverse complement strand
ATTTTTAATTTTTTTTTGTATCAGGGGCTGCCTAATTTTTAATAATTAATGTTATTATTTTGCATCATTTTTTTTTTTTTTTTTTTTTTTTTTTTAGTTCCTGACATAGAGCTCTCAATCCCTTATGATTTCCTTAGTGATAAAGGTGATAGCAGCATCTTTTGTTATAACGTTTGGTTTTATACAAGGCTATTAAAACACTTAGAGTTTCCTAGGTGATGAGAGTGGTTTTTGTTATTCATAACAAGCCCTTTAATCACACCTGAGCTTACAGTAATGCGCTGTCTTAAGGTAGGACCTCAAATAGTTCTCAGATGGGGCCAGTCACCAGAAAGACTGAATGATTAGAAGATAAAAGGTTGGAATGTTCCGCCCCCACACCCAACCCCAGGAAAGGTGGGGGTGAGGTGCTGAAGATCCAGCTCTATGAACCTTCTTTGACAATGAATTGAGTTTCTGAGCAGGTGAACACAGCTACCTGCTGGGAGGACCAACTTCACAGGGACAGAAACACCTGCCAGGGACCCCTTCAGACCTTGTCTTAAGCACCTCTTCACCTGGCTATTCATCTATATGCTTTATATTGCCTTTTATAATAAACTAATAAACATGTTTCTCTGATTTCTGTGAGCTCTCCTAGCAAATTAATCAAACCCAGCAGGGGGCAGTAGGAACCCTGGTTTGTGGCTGGGCAGTCACAGCCCACAGAGACAACTTACTCCTCACCCCTGATCTGAAATGGATGGTAGTTTTACCCTCAGCCTACGGGATTTGATCCTATCTCCGGAGTCATTTGGTGACTGCTAAAGAATTGCTTGGTTTGTGGGCAAGGGGGCGAACCTCTAGTCATAGAAATATTCTGTGTGTAGGAGGGGAATAAAAAGAGAAAATAGTTGTTGTTGTTGTTGTTGTTTTTTCTCTCCACTGGAATTAAAATACTAAAATGGTATGAGAGTTAAAATTCATTATGAACACATATTTTTAAAACTCAATTGAATTATAGTCTGTTTTCTTGTTGTCTATTTCACAGAATACTAATTAAGTCAGTGAAGCTTGCTAAAACATGACCTTTGAACCGACTCTCTGGCATTTGGGTTTCTCTCTCTCTGCAATAAGACCCAGGTTTGGAACGGGTGTGAGAGCTCTGCCATCGCATTCCACTGGTCAAAGCAAACCATCTGTCAGCCTGGATTCAAAGAGTGGGGAGGCAAACTTACCTTTTAATGAGAAGAGGTATAATGTCGCATTGAAAAAAGATGTAGAGGCCAGGCATGGTGGCTCACACAGGTAGTCCTAGCTAGCACTCTGGGACGCCGAAGAAGGTGGATTGCCTGAGCTCACAGGTTCAAGACCAGCCTGATCAGGAGCGAGATTCCTGTCTCTAAAAATAGCGGGGCGTTGTAGTGGGTGCCTGTAGTCCCAGCTACTCGGCAGGCTGAGTCAAGGAGATCACTTGAGCCCAAGAGTTTGAGGTTGCTGTGAGCTATCAGGCCACAGCACTCCATTGGGGTTGACAAAATGAGACTGTGTCTCAAAAAAAAAAAAAGAGAGAGAGAGAGAGAGGTGGATACAGGAAGCCAATAATCATGACCATTTTCATGAATGATGTAGCATAGTACCAAGCAATGCTTGGCAGGTGGGTGGTGACTAATTTAAGTTAAAGGTGGGGTTTGTGATCATCCTTTATACCATGGCCTAGGAATTATAATCTATTCATTACTTTATTAAATTAGTCATTTATCAAAAAATATTTTAGAAGTGCAGCAGTGGTTCAAAGTAGCAACTCTGTAGTCAGCCCATATGGGTTTACATTTTACCCCTGTTATTTACTATCTGAGTGACTATCAGCAAGTTATAAAATCCTATCCTGCCCTGCCTTTACAAAGTGATCATTGTTATACATTTTAGGTTTTTTTACTAGAATTAAGTAAGAACAAATCTATAAAACACTGGTTAATTGATGCAGATTAGGGACTTTCTATTTATTATAAAATAAATACAATGAATAAATGTTTATTGAGTGACTACTATATTCCAGAAACAAAGCTAGGTGCTAGAAAAAGAAAAAAAGAAAAACTTAAGAAAATGGGGAATAGCTTTACCTTCATAAATTTCTAAGGAGGGCTAAAAAAACAATAGACAACTAAACAAACGGATATTACATTATAAAATTGATGAATTCTATAGTGTGATGGATATAGTGTAGAAAAGGGAAATAGAAAAATTACGACATGTATTTCTATAAGTCAGAAAAGTCTTCTTTTAGCTCATGGTATTCATTCTGAGAGTGAGAAGGGGCTAATCATGGAAAGAAGTAAGGAAAGGGGGGGGGGGGTGGTGGCACCTGTGGCTCAAAGGAGTAGGGCACCGGCCCCATATGCTGGAGGCAGCAGGTTCAAACCCAACCCTGGCCAAAAACTGCAATAAATAAATAAATAAACAAAAATAAAATAAAATAAAATAAAAAGAAGTAAGGAAAGGGAAGCCCAGGTGGAAGAGATACTAACTTAAACGGTCAGGAGCAGAGAGAAAGCTTACCGCCAGAAGGTCAGTGTGACTTGTCCAGGGGAAGTGACCACTAGTGTTAGTGGCAAGAAAATGTGTGGAAACTGAGGATTCACACTGAGCACTGGGGTGCTTGCGGCCTATTGCTGGTTTTGCTGGGAGACCTCCATGATGTTTTTTCAGTCATTTCAACTCCCTGGCTCTCATTTGTCTTGCCTGTCAAATCTAGATCCTTTTACCCAACACCCTATTCGTGGTGTGAGTATTAAATATATAGTAATCTCTCTGAAAAATGCTTTCATCCAGGGCATCTTAACAAGAAACATGTCACCTATCAGAGTGTGTCTGTAATGTGGGAGTTTATCAGGGGGAAGATAGTGGCTTGTTGAGGGTCCCTGGCCTAGGAGGAGGAGAGGAGAGGTTTGCAGAGCATAGAGGTGGCAGGGTTTCAGGTTTAGTAACTGCAGAGGTCTGTGCCTCACTGGTCTGCTGTACCCCAGTAATATGGAGGTTCTAGGATATTTGTGAAGACTTAAAACAAAGACTGGCGGCCTCTGAGAGCTCTGCTGAGGGACTCTGGGCCATCACCCTGAGACCCGAGGACTCATCACAGTGCACTGTGGTGCTGGGAGCATAGGCAAGGATGGTGCCCACCTGTGATTAAAAACTCCCCACTTTCCCATTCTGGGTGTGGCCTTGGTTCCCAAGAAAGATAGGTAGATCATAATGTCATAGGTTGAATTAGCCACTGATCTAATCAGTGGAGCCTCAGCTATAACTTGATTTAAAACAAATATCATAACTAAGTTTCTATGGATCTAAATATGACAGGACAAATAATATATTATCATTTCTTCAAAGAAAACTAAGACTTTTTTCTAGACTACAAATTTCTACTGTTTTGGAGAAACACATATATAATCAATTCCCACCCAAGACAGTCAAACGAAGTTTGTCAGTGGGAAGGGAGGACAAGTCAAATTGAAAGGGAAAGCATCTCGTGGTGAATTTCTGCAGAGCCGCCCTGAAATTGTTTTCCTGTGGTAATCCCTGGGACAGGGAACTCCCCTGAGTTCAGGCCAGGAAGCAAAATAAGGGAGATGAAGAACAGTTCAAAATGCCTCTTACCTGGGATAAAAATAAACATAAATGCAGTCAATAGATGAATTATTCAACTCTTGCTAATCTCATTTCCTACAGAATTCACCTGTTAATATGAGGAGAGACAACCTATTAATATGAGGAGAGACAGGATACAGCTCCCTTACAGACCACTTGAACAGGTAAGAAACACATCAGAACCTACTAGTCCTAGCTTAAGGATTCAAAACCCCATCAAATGTCAGAGAAGAGGGGTTACCTTCAGCCACATTTGTCACAATTTATTGCCAATTCTGTGGAGAGTGCAAGAATTAGCCTCTCCTTAGTTGGAGGTTGCAAAGAAGTCTCCCCAGGAAACTTCCTTCTATGGGAAGATTTAAAATTCCATTAGTAGCAATAACACTGTAGCCAAGAGGAGGCTAGAATCGGTCTGATCTTTTGTCTGAAATATTCAGAGTAATTGATGAGTGCACAGAGCCAAAGCCAGGGGGATTGAGCAAGAGAGAAGCCATTAGTTGAATGATTGATAAGGGAACCTTTCTAATTACATCAGCCCTTTCCAGAGGAGACAGGTCATGGGACTTATAGATCCTTGGATATAAGTTTAAGAGTTTTTGAAAAATAACTATAATTTAAAATACAATTATTAAAAGATAAGACAGATTTGAACAGCTTGTTTCTTTGTGCACGGAGGAGTCAGACAGGGACTGGGAGACTTTGCTGCCTTATGGAACAGAGTGCTGCAACTTCAGTGGCACGGGTGCTAGTTGGTGAGATTAGATTACAAAGCACTAACCCAGTGAAAATGAGACTACTGTTAACTCCAGGAGGAGAGAAATGTATGTCCTCTTATTTTCCATCTTCTAGAGGTGACTTATTTTAAAATGTTTTATTTCCAGTTGTAGATAGCATTCATGCCCCTTATAGAAGCCTACATAAAATAATAAAATTAAATTGCTTCCATAATCAGCTGTCATAGTGAACTCCTGCCATTTTTTTTTTCTCTTTCATGAATAGTTTTAAACAGTTGAGATTCATATAATCCATTTAATAGCCTGCTTTTGTTCCTACATGGTACTATAATAAATTTTGTTATGCCATAAGAAAACCTTATACATTTAATTTTAATATTTCCAGAATATCCTATTTTGACATTGAATTTTGTAAGTCTGTTTTTAAATTTAATAAAATAATATATGTTAACAATTATACTTTTTAAGATTGCTATGAGGAATTTTGTTTGTTTGCTGCTGTAAATGATTATCTGAGAGATTAATTTTTTGAAATAACGTCAGTTTTTCCAAATTGACTTTCAAAACCTTTGTGCCTGTTCTGTACCTTAACAATACCCAATAAACAAAAATTAGTTTCATATTTGAAGTCTTTTAGCTTTAAGATTTGAACATTACAATCACATAATCGTTTGCTCAATCCAGGTTCTGGGTAAGTTCATTCCGAATGTGAATCATTAATTAGCAAAGATACTTTCCGGTTTGGAAAACTGTCTCTCTTTCAAACCAGTTGAGTTCATCAGGTTTTCTAGTTTAATCATGTCTCTGTGTAGATTCCATTTGTTTTCCTTAAAAGTCATTCCATGTCAGTTATGGAGGGAAACAGAAGCAGCTCTTGGCCCCATTTTAAATAAGGAGCATTTGCATAACCAGTCCTCTCATTTGCAAGGATTTATTTCCTTTCTCTTGTGTGTGTGTGTGTGTGTGTGTGCGTGCACACACGAGATTGAGTCTTTCTGTGTTGGCTGTTGTGCTGATTATTGGACAAATGGTGATCACTGATTCATGAAACTGACATTTTCAACGATTGATACTATTTTTCCATGCTAATATCACTGCAAATAATAGCTAAATTGCACTGAACACTTACTGAATGTGGGTTGTAATGCTAGTTTTACCAATAAACTAGCTGTGGCTTATTAACTTTGGGCAAATCCCTGTATCTTTCTGTACCTCAGTTTTATTATCTGGAGACTGGGGCAATACTAAATTTCTCATGAATTATGCAATAATGAAAATGAGAGTATTTTCAAAATCATGACAAATACTTGCTAAAAAGACAAGATTGTCAGATTCTCTCATTTTTCTGATAAAAAGAGTGAACACTACAATTTCTTCTGACAAATGTGACCTGCACATGCTAGGACATCCAAGCCTCACAACATCATCTGAAATATATCCTTTCAAGGACTGGAAGACTGAGGCTCAAAGAAATTAAGTCCTATATTTCTGTCCACCGTGCGACTGAGTCAAAGCCAGCTCCTCTCTCTAGAAGACAAACGGATTACCGTAAGGCCTCATGGTTGCTTTTCTTTTCCCCAAAGGCATATGCTCCTGTTTGGGGCTTGTCTGAATCAGGCCCCTTCCTTTGATTGATGTTGAGATGTCAGTGTGGCCACTAATGTTACAGAGAATTCAGTTCCCCACAGTGTGTATCTCCCTCCTCTGGTGCTGGTCGCCATGCCTATTCCTATTGCAGAAAACATCCTCTTTGCTCAATTCTCATCTCCTGCCTGCACAAAAGCTCTCAGCAAAGTAGGAAATCTCTCATGATGCATGTGATCTGTCCCCAACCACAAATCACCCGGGGTAATTAAAGCATAATGAAATATCATCATCAGTCAGGGACTAATGGGGGTCTTCCATGCAATATTTACCTCCCACATTAATTCTTTAATTAGACAACTGTACTCCATCTTCCAATAATCCCGGTTCAATATGTTAAACTGGATTGATTATTTTTAATATATAGTTCATATGTGGAATTGCAGTAAGGGCTCAAGAGAGGTGAACAGGGAGAAAATTCTTACTTTCCAAAATAATATTAAATTTCTTGTTTGGAATACCTAGTCCAGGCCCCTAGATAATATCTATAGTCTAACCAATCTCCTTCAAGTATTGCCTCATCTAAAGTCCAGTGCAATAATTATCCAATAATAACTTCTCCACTGACAACTGGCCATCCATTCACTCAGATGTCCATCTAGTCGGTAGATAAAACCTAATAACTGTTTTGCTAGACCCTGTTCTAACCACTTAGAAGAATCAATGAGGGAAATAGACTCAGAACCTTTCCATTCAGAACTTATATTCTATTGGGGGAGGTAGATACATAATTATCTGTAAGCTCAATAAATGTGTACATTATAAATCAGGTTGGAATAAATAAGTGCATGCTAAGGTAACCATGTGGGCAGGAGAAGCAGCACCCAAGGACACGTTGTAGAGAAATTTCCCGAAGTAATCGGAATGGATGTGCGAGTGTGACTGAAAGTGAGGCTTGAACAGAGCCTTGATGAAGACAGAGAGGAGTTTTAGATGGCAGATGAAAAGAACAGTGGAGAAGAACACTGCTGGAAGAGAGATGACAGAAGGGCAAAGTAGTCTGGTATTTACTGGTGGCCACTCTGGCTGTGCCATGCAGGGTTTGCTGATGACAATGACATTTACTCTAACTAAAATGGGAAACCAGTAAAGATTTCTGAGTGGAGGACTGAAATGAGCTAATATTTTGTCATTAGTGTTCATTGGTCCTGGGCTGCTGTGTTAAAGCCCTAACTTTCAATGTGATGGTACATGGAGATTAGGCCTTTGAGATGTGATTAGCTTCAGATGGGATTATGAGGGTGGGGCCCATATGATGAGATTAGTGTCCTTATAAGAAGGTGAAGAGACCAAGCTCTCTGTGTGCTATGTGAGGACATGACTGTCTGTGAATCAGCAAGAAGCCCTTCACCAGGACCTGGGCTAGTTACACCTTAATCTTGAACTTGTGGCTTCCAGAACAGCAAAAAAATAAATTTTGTTGTTTAAATTATCCAGTTCATGGCATTTTTTTTCCCTGTTTGGTTATAAACTGGCTAAGACACTGATCTTAAATTAAATCATTTATGTTTAATTCTCTAAAATCCTGCAAATCAGCAGCTCCATCTCACAGATACACAAATAAAGTTTTAGGAGATAACATGCCCAAAGGTGAAGTTCAAAAAATGACAGAAGTAAAATCCGGAGTACAGAAGAAACCTGTTGCATGTATGCCACACCACACTGCTTCTTCCCTGTGTAATTTTCCATACATTTTCATCCCCCCCACATATTCATATTAATCCCCCCCACATCTTCATCCCTCCTACATATGCATACCCCTCACATCTTCACCGCCCCCACCTTTCCAGATTTTTCTAGGATTTGTTTACCTTTTAAAGCTGAGCTTCAACTGAGCCTCCTCAGTAAGACTAATCCTGAATATCTAGTTACTATTGAAAATTTGCCCCCCACACTAGAGCTGTCACACCCCTTTTCATTTTTTTCATTGTGTTGTCACAATCTGTATCTATTTATTTGTTTACTCATTCATATTCTGTTACTGCAAATACTAGCTAAAATATTGTAAGTAATTAGTGAATATTGCAAACATATCACAATGTTTGGTATTCTGTGGGTGTTAAATAAATATTTATGGGAAGAGAGAATAATGAACACTTACAAAAATTTCATAAAAATAAACAAAAATCAGTTTTGTTATTTTTGCAAACAAAACAAACATCATTCCTTACTGTCTACAGAGGCAAAAGCCCAAGCACTGCATGTATATATGGCCGTCTCATTCCACCACCAAGCACTACTATCTCCATACTGGACAGTATTGCCCTATATCTGAACCATTATTCATCTTCAACCACCCATAAGAGCATGGAATTCCTGATGCAGTAGTTCCCTTACTAGAATTCAATTTCTCAAGTTTTGAATTTCCATCTAGTTCTCATCTCAAATATCACTAACTTAATGAACAAGTACCCTCGTTCTGTCTCTGTGTGTCTCTCCCTATACATAAACACATACATTGCATTGACACAGATAAGTATACACACATATTTGCATATATGCTATAGTAAAATGAGATACTTACACAATTATAAAGACTATGGTAATGTTGGATATTAATATTATTTTTTCACAAACTCAGAACTTTGGTCAATGACATTAAATATTTCTTAAGCCACCATTGATTCACTCAGAAGTCCTCTGTGGTAGCCACTTGACTGTTACCTTTTGTAGACATGAGGAAGCTGAAGTCAAGGAGAAAAGGCAACTTGTCTGAGAAAATCTATCTAGCAGTGGAAAGGGCATTTGAATGGAAGTCATAAATGCCTATTTTCAGTTAAATACAATGAAACAGCTTCCTCCTCGTTACACATTGAAGGCACTATTGGCCCTGTGTTCTAGACATTGAATCTGTCATGAAAGGTGGAGAGGGTACCAAAGCCTGTGCTATTTCCATCAAATAAATGTACCTGCTTAACTTGGTTATAGAGTGTCTTTGAGAATCGCAGGTTCTAGGATTCCCAGCAGTGGTTTCACTGAAATTTTATCAACAAATCTAGAAAGAACAAATATAGTGAGCTCGATGCAAGTCTACGTAAGAGCAAAAAGCCAGTGAAACTTACCCTGTATGAGCTCCCAATAGAAACCAGACACAAGGCCATGTTCATAACATGAGAACATGCAGGCTTAGAGGAAGGCCAACATAAAGCGTGAACTGTTCCCTGTCAATGCCAGGCAGCCAGTTCTTCTGAGTTTAGTGCCTTACTTCTACCACTCCCTGAAGGGTCTAAGTAGATTTAAAACCATAAGTTTCAAATGAATGATCTGAATCATCCTCTCCAGACTGATGTTAAAGAGACAGATACGTGCAAAATGTCAAGTTGCTTAGTTGAAACACAGACCTCAGTTCTTTTATTTGATTATTATGATAATAGTGACAGCTATAATAAGCCTTGCTACTGAACTGACATTGGCTATTCAATAAAAAATTGAATAATGTAGAACAATTTTTTGACATTGCTGCCCTGCTTAATAGAAACAGCATGAAGGAACACATATACACACAATTATGCAGGTCTGGAAGAAGAATTATTACAAATGTGGAAAATCAATCAGTGCATTAAGGTCAATGTTAGGACTTAAAAGGATTGAGTGATTTGTGGGAGTAAGGGTCTGGAATGCCTCCTATCACACCTAGTATGGGAAATATTATGTTAGATCAAAAATATGCATTAAGAATACTTAATATATTCTTTTTATCTATAGCTCTTGGTCTCTCCAGTAGATACCAGCTATATTATGACAAATATTTGTCAGAGCCTCTGTGAGGGTTTAAGGGGGGGGGGGGTAGTACATGCCTCCAGGAATCAATGAGTCTCAGTTCACAGAGTCAAAAATATGTGGACATGTGATATGGTCCATAATGAAAGAATAACAAGATGTTAAGGATGGGGTTGTCAAGGAAACAGTATTGGAAGACACATTAGCTTGAAAGGAGAATGAATAAAATTTCAAAACTAGAAAATAACATTTCCCAATTATTTTTAATAGCAGAGCCCTGTATCAATTTTTGTCAAGTCCTTTCATAGACTACAGATTAAAACACAATGAGATAAAGTCCTACATTAATTATATTACAATATATAACAAATAGGGATAAACATTAAACATCTGTAGGGTTTTTTTGTTTGTTTGTTTGTTTTTCAGTACAAAGAATACTCTGTGAGGTCAGAAAGGGAGTTCTTCATTCATTGTGAGGGAAGGACATAAATGTTAACACTGCAGAGGACATACCAGTTTACTACTAAGTTGAATAGGAAGGAGCCATGTTGGGCAAAACTGGGCAGGAGGAATTTCCAGAAGAGTCAGGGCCACACATGGAGGCATTTTGTGGACTTAAGCGGAAAGCTGTAATGCTCAGAAGAGAATGGAGGGCCAGCCAGGGTCTAGAGAGACCAGGCTGATTTCCATAGGGAAAAGTTGAGGACACGAAATGCTTCCAGTAAATGTAATTTAATTTTATAGACTGTATATTTTGAATGGATTAAGGAATAGAGATAGAAGACTTTATTCAGATTATATGATTTGTATTATTTTTTGCATAAAAATCACACAATGATGAAAACTTTTGCAAAGGATCATATATGATACATTTTCTATTAAATAAGTTCTTATGAAAAGAAGTTACTCATTGCTAAAGCTCTTTTCTCCAGAAAAATAGAGAGATGTAGATGTTCATATGAATATGGAGATAGATGGAGATATAGAGATGTGAATACACACATGTTTCTAGATATGGGATTAGCTATAGATTAAAATATAGATATAGCATTAGATAAATAAACAGACACGCATTTGTCTTTCCATAATATGTAAGTGCATACAGATATATAAATATAGAGACAGAGAGATATAGATAGGAAAAGATAGAGATAGATTTATTTCCCTTGACATAGATATGTAGTATATTAGTCAAGGTTTCCTCGCAAATATAGAAAGTTAAAGAGAAGGAAGAGGAGGAGGAGCGTGCAGATGGTGGCACAGTGCAATTTCTAAAGTTTCTTAGCACTGGGAAATTTCCCAGAGGAGTCCCTGCTATATGGGACCTCAGACCCAGGACCAGCAAGAGAGACCAGGTGCTTGGTAAAACAGGGCTCTGAAATTCTCCACCAGAAATAGCAACGGAGGCTCTGAAGTGTAATGAAGAAGTCTCTACTCTGGCTTTGCATTTTATTACCGTTATTATCCTGGGTGAATTTTTTCACTTCTCTGACCCTTCTTTTTGCCTCCTAAGGCATATCCTATATAATGCAATAAATACTACCGAGTCTGATGTATGTCATGAATCACAGCCTCCAACACACATGAAACTACTCTGATTCAGTCTTTGTACACATATGCATGCATCAAGATGTCGAACTGCACCCTACAAATATGTACAACTACAATTTGTCAGCTGAGAGGATGACCAGCATGAGAGCTAACAGACCATCTTGGCACCTTGAGAGCTCGGTACTGAAGTGTCTGGAGGTCAGTGAGAAATACAGAGATGTGTGTAGTAGGCACAGTTTGTCAGTAGCACCGCGAAAGTCTTCCCTGAGGGAGCAACATTGCAGCAGAATCGTTACAGCCATGAACATCACTGCTACTGTGTAGTGGACGTTCGTTGTATTTTTTTCAAGAGGATCAGAAAACTTATTTTTGATTCTTTGGTGACATCTTCATTATTCAAGTCTTGGTGGGAGAAAAGACCTGATCCCCACTGTGGAAGACAAACTGGAGAAGTAATCCCTTCTGCTCCTTAACATGGGTGTTTGTGCACAGGATCAAACTTTGACCATAAGATGCTTTCTTCTCAAGACTTATCATGGAATCCTTGGCACAGCCTCAAAAGGGGGAGATGAAATGTCACACAGTAATGAGTTGTAGTGGTGGTGTTACGGAGAGACTCTGTCTAACAGAGACTTCGTGTTGGAGAAACAGTGGTGATGGTGTTTACACCAGCTTCCTGAATAAACAGGTCCTGGGGCAAATTTTCCTTGGCATTTGTGATATCGAATTTCCTCCGGGTCTCACTTTTTTGGTAGCCTCGTCAGTCTCCCTGTCATCTCCCAGCTAGCAGACATCCTTCTACTAAATTCCTTTCCTGCTTTAATCAACTAGAGTTGCCCCCTGTTGCTTGCAACCAAGAGATCTAATGTTACGAGCCTTTAGTTAAAAGTGATGAGGGTGTGGCGATCACTGTGCCCAGGCCTTCATCAAAGATTGTGCATTTAATGCTCACAGACAGACTTTGCACAGCAGGCCTTGTGGCCTTACTCTCATTGCACAAGAAGAAAATTCAAGTTGACAGGCAATGTTGCTTAGAACTGGAAGTCACAGTCTGTGGAGCAGAGCCATCTCCAAGCCCAGTGAGTCACCATCACTCTTCTGGTTTGTTTTTCATAATCTCAGAAATGACAACAAAGAAGTATTTACCTGAATGTCATTTTGTGAAAAGTAACTGTTAATATATATAAACCTCTTAGATGAGTAACTGGTAGGAATGGTCTCGTTTTGTCAATGACCAGTACGCCTGGATAGTTTGGCTAAGTTCTTGGAGCTGACAAATGCTGTACTGATGTCGACTATGAATCCCCCTCACCTCCAGGGTGGCACTCTAACAGTAGCGTTCCACGAATTAACCAGTCGCACATCCAAGAAAACAGTTTCCTCAAGGGATCCCTTTCCTCCCTAGAATCAGAGATTAGGTAAATTACTCATGTTCCTGTTTCTCTGATTTATCTACTAAGAGGGCAAGAGCAGTACGAGTTTGATAAAGTATCACAAATGATAACAAAACGTCAAGAGCAGAAGCTCACATTTATTTATTACTTGTGTCAGGATGTATTAAATAAATGGACACTTCATATTTACAGCAGCACCATGACGAAGACATTCTTTCCTATGAGGTCTGAGTGACTTAGTAACTAATGCTCTGCTTTTTTTGTCTTAAACTGGCTGATTATTATGATTTTTTGTTGTTGTTGGGGATGCATTGAGGGTACAAAGAACCAGGTTACATAGATTGCGTTTGTTAGGTAAAGTCCCTTTTATAATTGTGTCCCTCCCTCAAAAGGTGTGTCACACACCATGACACCATCACCGCCTGCCTCTTTCCCTCTCCCTGCTCCCCCCTTCCCCCACTCCCCACCCTGTACTAGGTCATCAACTGTCCTCATATGAGAATTGAATACATACAATTCTTGCTTCTCCATGCTTTTTTAAGAATAACGTGTTCCACTTCCATCCAGGTTAATACAAAAGATGAAAAGTCACCATCTTTTTAATGGCTGAATAGTATTCCATGGTATACAAACACCACAGCTTGTTAATCCATTCCTGGGTTGGTGGGCATTTAGGCAGTTTCCACATTTTGGCGATTGTAAATTGAGCTACAATAAACAAACTAGTGCAAGTGTCCTCATGGCGAAAGGATTTTTTTCCTTCTGGGTAGATGCCCAGTAATGAAATTGCATCAAATGGGAGGTCTAGCTTGAATTCTTTGAGGGTTCTCCATACTGCCTTCCAAAAAGGTTGTATTACTCTGCAGTCCCACCAGCAGTGTAGAAGTGTTCCCCTCTCTCCATATCCACACCAGCATCTGCAGCTTTGAGGTTTTGTGATGTGGGCCATTCTCGCTGGGGTTAGATGATATCTCAGGGTGGTTTTGATTTGCATTTCTAATTTTTTATCAAAAGAAAAAAAAAAGCCATGGAGCCCAAAATATATCTTTATTGCTGACAAATATGACATTGAAAATGCGCTTACTTCTGCAGGAAGGTGGACTTCCTCACACTTCACCCCAGGATTAGACAAATTCATACACCAGGTCATGGCAGACCATGGAGGAGGAATAGACCTCGGGCCACAAGGCTGTAGGCCTGTGCTCTGACCACCACGGTTTTCTGCCCAATATCTGTAGGTGGATGTGGCTTCATTCAGAGCCCAAACTTGCACAGAGAGGACTGTGCTGAGGGAGCCCCAGGGTCACGCTTCTGTCCCTAATTACTGGCTGAAGTTCACTTCACTTTCCCTGCATGGTCTTTGCTTGAGCATCTCTGAGGCTGACACCTAAATTCTACCTGTTCACCCTACAAAGAGCACTGAGCGTAAACTCTCATCTGAACTTCTCAATGAGCTTTTCCTGAGGCCTCATTTTCTGTGCCAAGATGGATAAAATGAAAATATCTTTCCATTTTGCACTCAGCACATGTTTATCGAGTATCTGCTATTCTGATCAAGACACTGAGCCTGACAATTACATACAGGGGGAGACTTTTGCAGGTGTTGAGCAGGCCCCAATGACAAGGGGGATACACAGAAGGCTTGATTGGATTCACGTGGGGCAACTGAATGCCAGTATCATGACCATAGACCCAATTCGAGTCTGCACCCAATTTAGATAGTTTCCTTGGAACTTATTCAAAAAGCTGGAAGCCTGAAAACCGAGGCAAAGGACACTTGTGTCTGTTTCTGAGAAGAACTTAAAGTCACGGTTGACAGGCATTTGCTTTGTTCTTACTTTTTGTTGTTTGGCTTTAGACACAAATGAGAAGGAGCAGAGCTATTTAGCCACATGAGATCACACACACTTCTCCTTTCAGGCAGAAAACCCTGCAATCCAAGATCCACGGATTTATAAATAGCAGAGATGATTGTTGTGTGGATAAATGCACACATCAAAAACATCAAAAAATAAAAATAAAAAGTAGAAAAAGCACAGTCTGCACAGAAAGATCTCCACTGTCCAAGCCTCCTCCACTCTGTCCTCTCCAATAACACAAAATGAGGCATGAACATCATTCTCCCGTGGTGTATTCATTGATTATTGATCATCTTTAAAGTGTTGGAAGAATAGGCATTTGTGGAACACTTATTAAAAAATACATTTTTTTTTATTTGGGGTGAAGTTAAATAAAACAAGATTTCTTGACCTATTTGAGTACTTATTATAGATTAAAGACTAGTTTCTTCATCTGATCAGTTAAAATAGATCTCTGACCATACCTTAAAGGTTACAAATGATGCAGACTTCGTATCTCTGAATAATTTTACCCAAGTTTGTGCTATGGTTTGAAGGTGTCCCCTGTAACTCCCAGGTGATGTCACTAAAATGATTTGAAGGGGAGGGGTCACTGTGCAGTGATTGGGTCATGAAGGCCACACCACCAACTCTCTGGAGTCCTGCACGTAGGTATGGGGTATGCACTTCCTCACCCTAGAGCGATTGTTTAATGTCCAGTCTGCTGTCATTCTGGTGTCCATCATTCCCACATGAACCATGACAGAAGGTAGATTTGTTGGTAAGTTGTCCTAGTAATGTTCTATGACACAATGAGCCACACTTAGTGGCATACAATAAAAACCAGCGATTCATGCTCACGTATTTGCTGGTCCACTTCCTGCTTAGCTGTAACATCAGCCCAGAGCTACCCCACACGTCCTCTGTCCTCCTGGGGTCTGCGGCCACCCTGGGTGCATGTTCTCACAGGAGGGCAGAAGTGGATGAGAGTCGAGTAAAAGCACCATAGGCTTCTGCAGGCTCATCTTGGAAGTTTTTGCTGTTGTTAAGAATCCATGCATTGTACTTGCCTTTCGCTTTTTCATTTCTGTATGTATGAGATGCGAGTGCAAGTGTATTAGATGCTTAGATTGTGCAGTGGTGAAGTTAGAGTTAGGAGGGTATCCCATGCTGAATTAACGTGTGTTGCACACATTTAGTGCTTTCTCATATCCATGTCCCTTCTATCCCCTCAGCCTTGCAAGTCTGCGTCATCTGCCGTCCGACACTGGGTCCATGTGCACACACCTCATTTAACTTCCACTTGTGAATAAGAACATGTGATATTTGTCCTTCTCAGACTTCCAGTTCCATCCATATTGCTGCGAGTCATGATTTAATTCTTGTTTATGTCTGAATAGTACTCCATTGTGTATGCACATCACATTTTCTTTACCCAGTTGTCTGCTGATGGGGACTTAGTTTGATCCTGTGCCTTTGCTATGGCAATCAATGCTGTGATAAATATGCAGGGGCAGGAGATTCTATTTTTTTATATAATAATTCCCTTTCCTTAGGGTAGATGCCCAGTAGTGGGATGTCTGGATAGAAGGATAGTTTCACTTTTAGTTCTTTGAGGAATCTCCGTAGTGTTTTCCATAAAAGCCATATCAATTTATATTCCCACCAAGAGTGTATAAGTGTTCTTTTCTCTGTATCCTTGCCAACAGCTATTATGTTTGATGTCTTTATAACAGCCATGATGGTTAGTATAAGTGAATATCTCATTGTGGTTTTAATTTGAATTTCTCTGATGATTAGTGACACTGAAAATTTTTTCATATGCCTGATATCCATTTTTATATCTCATTTTGAAAAATAACTATTCCTGTGCTTTGCCCATATTTTAATGGCATTATTTGACTCTATTTTTAAATCATTTTTGTTGAGTTTCTTGTAAATTCTGGATCTTAGTCCCTTATCAGATGCATAGTTTGCAAATATTTTCTCCCATTCTTCAAGGTATCTGTTGACTATGTTGATTATTTCTTCATCAGTGCAGAAGTTTCTAAATTTTAATTTGTTTAATTTAATTTATTTATTTTTGGTCTGCACTTTTGAAGTTCGAGTCATAAATTATTTGTCTAGACCCATGCCCAGAGAAGTTTCCCCTGGGTTTTCTTCTAGTATTTTTACAGTTTCAGTTCTTTCCTTTAAATCTTTGATACAACCTGAGTTAATTTTCATATAAGGTGAAAGATATGGATGGATTTTAATTTTTCCCATATGACAATGTTGTTTTCCCACCACTGTTTACTGATAAGAATATCCTTTCCCCAGTGTGTGCACTTGTCACTTTTTCCAAAGATCAGCTGGCTTTATTTCTGGTTTCTCTATGCTATGCCATTTATCTATGTGTCTTTTTACTTTTATACTAGAAGCATGCTGTTTGGGCTTTGATAGTCTTGTAGTAAAATCTGGAGTCAGATAATGTGATGGCTCCGGCTTTGTTCTTTTGTGTTGCGCGCACGTGTGTGTGTGTGTGTGTGTGTGTGTGTGTGTTTGGGGGGGGGGTGTTGTTTCATTTATTCAGATTCTTTTATTTCCACATGATTGTTTTTTCTAATATTATGAAAATTGATATTGGTATTTTGATAGGACTGTTTTGAATCTACACATCTCTTTGGGCACTATGTCAATTTAAAAAATAGTGACCAAGATCTTATTCAAGCCCAGCATTGATGAGGTTGACTCTAGTAAAAGAAAAAGCCAGAACACTAAAAGGGGTAAAGAGTTGGGAACAATAACACAATTCACAGTAGGTGGGATTCAAGCCTTATTAGCTGACAATAATCATTCCATTAAGTAACACCTACCACCTACCCTGTTCCCAAGATTAGGAACCATATAAATGCAAATTTTTGTCATTTTTAACCTGATACAAAAGTAGAAGGGTTAATAAATTGTAGCCAAACCTTGACTGCCTCTTAATTAGAAAGTCACTGAGAGTGGAAATGTGGTGACACTCACTATTGTAGCCCTACAGTAAGGCTGAAGTTTTAAACAAGTAATTGCTGACAGAGTGAATTAAAAGCCAATTTACTAAAGAGTTTCAATATTTTTCTGAGCAGCTTTTCTTTTACAAAAGATAATGGGCAACATTATTTGACAAAATGGAACACTATAAAATTTTTCCAGCTGATATAGGTACTAATTGATCATAACGAAAAACCTGCAGTGAATTTGATGAGTAGATGAAGGGATATTAATAATATTCCTGGATAATAATAAGCCTCAGTAATCAGAAACATCAGAAGCAGATTGTAAAAAGTTAACTGAAAACTTCATAAAGAAAACTTTAAACAATTTTGATTTTTTGGCAATGGATCTGGAAACTGTTAAAGAAAAATTAAATGTTTTCAGAATTCTTTGTATCCACCCATTCCTAGTGCATTATTCTTTACGGATCACTGTTTTGATTCCCACGGAGGACGAAAACCCTTCCTTAAGAAGAATAGGCTGGATGGGTCAGTAGATTGTACCTGGAGAAATAATAAAATAATAGAAATGGGCTGTCATGCCAAAGTCAGGGAAGCCGGTTAAGGATGTGGTGGCAGGAACACAATCTCACACAGATCTTACAGACTACACTTAGATTATGAAGTTGGGTATAACAGTCAATTATTTGTCTGCACAAAGAAACAAAGTAACCATTTACTATATAAACTTAATTTTGTTAAATACTGAACCTCTATGTTTACTACCTAAAACTTGTTCCCCTTCTTACCTTCTTTTACTCATGGTAGGATGCTTCCCAGTGTGTGTACTTGTCACTTTTTCCAAAGATCAGTTGGCTTTATTTCTGGTTTCTCTATGCTCTGCCATTTACCTATGTGTCTTTCTACTTTTATACTAGAACCATGTAGGAATTTGGAAATTCCACCCGGCATTTCCTCTTCCTTATACCACATATAGGGATGACCAAAAAGACATATATATCTGAAGTGTGATGCACACACATATATATGTATGTATACACATATATGCACACACATATATACATGCACGCCTGAGTTTATATATATCCTCTTTGTTGAGCTGAGGGATGGATTCAGGGCCTATACCTGCAGGTGGGAATCAGAAGTCTCTACTAAGTGAAGTTAGAAAGATACTGGGTTGGAAACTGATTGAGCAGAAGATCTGTCAAAGAAATGTCCTGAGTAGCAGAAATATTCCACTAAGGTAAAAGTAGGCCTATTATAGCCATTTGGATTTAACATGTATATTTGAATTTTTATTTATTTATTTATTTATTTTACAATAGAGAAAACTTTGTTTAATTTGGTATTTCTTAGTCTGATTTGAGGAGGGAATTTTTTTCTTTCTTTTTCTTTTTTTTTTTAGTAACAGCACACAACGTGGAGCCCACATTGTTTTAGGGCATGGAAGTAGGATTCTACTGTCATATCCAGAGTCCAGAAGTGGGGCACATTCACTCAGAGGACAAGGGTGATTCACCAGAGAGCTTATGA
>CAUYPK010100931.1:0-11798 GCA_963574355.1 Loris lydekkerianus | reverse complement strand
AAGGAGACAACAACCAAAGCAAAGAGACAACCTACACAATGGGAAAGGATATTTGCATATTTTGAATCAGACAAAAGCTTGGTAACTAGGATCTATAGAGAACTCAAATTAATCCACATGAAAAAAGCCAACAATCCCATATATCCATGGGCAAGAGACATGAATAGAACCTCCTCTAAAGATGACAGACGAATGGCTAATAAACATATGAAAAAATGTTCATCATCCCTATATATTAGAGAAATGCAAATCAAAACCACCCTGAGATACCATCTAACCCCAGAGAGAATGGCCCACATCACAAAATCTCAAAATGGCAGATGGTGGTGTGGATGTGGAGAGAAGGGAACACTTTTACACTGCTGGTGGGACTGCAAACCAGTACAACCTTTCTGGAAGGAAGTATGGAGAAACCTCAAAGCACTCAAGCTAGACCTCCCATTTGATCCTGCAATCACATTACTGGGCATCTATGCAGAAGGAAAAAAATCCTTTTATCATAAGGACACTTGTACTAGACTGTTTATTGCAGCCCAATTTACAATCGCCAAAATGTGGAAACAAACTAAATGCCCACCAACCCAGGAATGGATTAACAAGCTGTGGTATATGTATACCATGGAATGCTACTCAGCTATTTAAAAAAATGGAGACTTTACATCCTTCATATTAACCTGGATGGAAGTGGAAGACATTATTCTTAGTAAAGCATCACAAGAATGAAGAAGCATGAATCCTATGTACTCAATTTTGATATGAGGACAATTAATGACAATTATGGTTATGGGGGGGGAAGGAATAGAAGAAAGAGGGAAGGAGGGGTGGGGCCTTGGTGTGTGCCACACCTTCTGGGGGCAAGACATTATTGCAAGAGGGACTTTACCTAACAAATGCAATCAGCACAACCTGGCTTATTGTACCCTCAATGAATTCCCAACAATAAAATAAAAAGCTCCCTCCCCCAAAAAAGCACAAGCTGGGCGGTGTCTGTGGCTCAAAGTGGTAGGGTGCCGGCCCCATATACCAGAGGTGGCAGGTTCAAACTCAACCCCAGCCAAAAAACTGTGAGACAAAACAAACAAACATACATACAAACAAAACCCCATAATCCATTTATGCTGCCTGTAGAAAACACCACCAGCCTTGAAGAACAAAGTAAGACTGAGAGTGAAGGGGTGGAAAACAATATTTCAGGCAAATGGAAATCAGGAGAAAGGAGGGGTTGCAATCTTATTCTCAGATTACAAGTGCATTTAAACCAACTAGAGTCAAAAAAAACAAAGACGGACACTTCATATTGGTCAAGGGAGCCATACAACAAGAAGACATTTCAATTCTAAATATTTATGCACCCAATGTAAATGTTCCCAGATTTATGAAGCAGACCTAAATTAGTCTGAACAATATGACACCTATAATATCATAATAGTAGGAGACATTAACATGAATCTCACAGAACTGGACAGATCCTCAAACCAGAAACTAAACAAAGATAGAAGGGACTTAAACATGACCCTAGAACAAATGAAAGCAATGGAAGGGTATACAGCACACCTTTTCAGTGCAGGACACAACTACAAGAGGTACTCTAACAAATTCAAATATTATAACCTAGTTGTTCATACCCTCATATTAACCTGAAATAAAAAAAAGAAAAGACTGGCTTTGATCAGATAATTATTGAAACTGGATGATGAGCCTGTGGGAGTTTGTTGAATTATTTTCTTTGTGTATATAGTCAAAATGTTCTACAGTAAGTTTTAAATATATATATTTAAAATTATAAATTTTAATTATATATTTAAAAATATATTAATTATACATTTAATTGCATAAATTATATATTTAAACTATAATAAAAAATTATAAAAATCATATCATATTAATAAATTATATAACAATTTAAAATCTAAAATTATAAATTTATAAAAATTATTTATAATTTATAAAACATAAAAATGTAAAAAAACTTAAAATTTACCAAATATAAAACAAATGTTAAATATTTCTATATATATACACAAAGAGAAAATTACCTTCAAATTTCAAAGAATCTTTGGGGTGGGGCAAACATTACATATATTAGTGGCTTCCTTTTACACTTTTCTGCAGGCCATAAAACACTACTTTATTTTCAAAACAATTATCATAATTAAGCAATGAATTAAATAAAACTAGACAACATATGATTAAGAAAATAGCAATGATTTTCAAATTTTCAAGGGAACACCTTGGCAAAAATGCAGGTGCCTGGTCCCCAATTCTTAGATATTCTGATCTGGTAGATGTGATGGTTATTTTTAATGTATCAACCTGAATGAGCTGAAGGATGTCCAGATAACTGGAAAAACTTTATTTCTAGGTGCGCCTGTAAGAGATTCCATGTGAATTAGTAGAGTGAGTGAAGACGACCCTTAACCAATGCAGGTTGGTATTATCCAATACACTGAGGGCATGAATGGAACAAAAGTTCCAAAGGAAGTGAATTCTCTCTGTTCTCGAGCTGAGACATTCTTCTTCTGCCCTCAACTGTAGGATCTCCTGGTTTCCAGGCCTTTAGACTCAGATCTAATCACACCACTGGCTTTCCTTGTTCTCCAGCTTGCATAAGGCAGATCTAGAACTTCTAGTCTTTGTAATCACATGAAAATAATTGTCCTATGTATCTGAAAAACAAAATTCTACATATAAAACTATAAATGCCTGTTATGATGTGAAAATTAATTTGCTACTTTTGTCATCACCACATACAATTTAGATATTGAGCTTTAACTTTAAGCAGAAAATGTCTGTCATCTTCTCACCTTAAAAAATAATTTAAATTTAATTTTCATAATTAAAAAATAGTATATTTTACTTAAAAATGTAACAGTGTTCTTATTTTCATTTTTGACTATAGCTTTAGTGTTTTTATATTATTTATTTTGAAATATGAAGACAGTACAACTGTCTTAGGTTATAGGAATCATTTTTGTAACACTTGAGTCCTGGCTATTAAGTGTGTCCATCACCCAAATACTGTTTGTGGTAGTCATTAGGTTAGTTTGTTTTTCTCCCTCCCAACTGATAGGGACAAATAGGTAACAGGGTAAGACGAAAAAAGAAAGCAGACAATTGCTGAAGCAAAGAAAAGTGGGCAATTAGTGAGACAGAAGAAATAGTCCCTTACCTTGTACATGAGCAGGCTAGGGAAGTCTAGGCTACTGCAAAAGCAGAACTAGCCAAGATTGTGGTTAGAAAGATTTGAAATCCAGACACCACTCAATTCCTTAGATCCGTACAGAAGTACTGATCAGTAAAGACTTTTTAAGAAGAAGCTAGTCATCATCTCATGATTAATCAATGTCCTATTAATATTGTGGTGACTTTCCAAAGGAGAAGAAAATTAAGAATACTATGGAGTCAGCTTGACCAACACCCTACTTGAATCAAACACTGGACAGATAAGGCAAAGACTTTCCAAAAGGCAGTCAGTACTTCCCAAAATGCATAAATGTGAGTTAATAAATGCACAAACATTAGAAGTAGGAGGAACAAAGCTAGAAATTGGGGAATAAATACAAAGGAAAAAGTTTGATAGGGGTCCTTCCTCATTTGCAAGAGAGCCACACTTTTCTCTCAGGTGTAGTCTACCTGCTTACAAACTTGACTGTGTTCTATATGCTTAAAATAATTAAACCTTTCTGTTAAATTGCCACTATTGCCTAATTCTTTTTGTGTGAGCTTTGCTGCTACGACTTGGTATCCTCTTTGTGTGCCAGCCAAGTCAAGGAGCTTTCAGATTCTGGGGGCCACTATAAAGCTCTAAACCAGGGCTTGGGCCTTCATAGTCACCTGCCATTCCCCATTTCTTTCCACTGAATTTTATTTCCTACTGTGCACATGTGTGTTCACTGGTTTGTTTCAGTTTAACAATTGAGTATATGTGATGGATCTTTTCCCAATCTTGAAATATTTCACTTAGAAGAATGATCTTTAGTTCCATCTAGATTGTTGCAAAAGGTATTAATCCATCTTTTTTTATGGCTGACTAGTACTCCCTGGTGTACATATACCACATTCTTAATATTAAAAGAAACTTCTTAATATGGTATCATTATGCTTTTGGGAATTTTACTTTTGAAGTCTCATTATCCATTGGAATATTTTCTTCTTTTTCTAATCCTCCTTCTCTTCCTCCCTCCTTTTTCTGTAAGTGTTTTGACATTTTTCTCCAAGTCCCAGTTCAGAACCAAATCTTTTAAAGTTATTCTTTTTAAATGGGTCTTTTGGATGATATTGGAGATGTTACAGATCCAGTCACAAATATAGTTGGTAACTTGACTTAGTTCAATTCACAAAACTGAGTCTTGATCTTCCTTGGGCCCCTGGCTATAGTTCAAAGCAAAGGTTTGGTTTCAGGATGCTTCCAGGACAGGAATACTTCACTCTGCTTTCTGGAATTAACAATTGAGTAAGTGTCCACTAGGGGATATTTTTAGCCATTGTTGTCTAGTAGAAGCCAGATTGCTAGCTTCCACGGCCCAGTCTCAGACTGTCAGACCGTCAGATCAATGCTTTTAGTGTCATTTGTCTCTTTTATATCTGTTCAACTTCTGTTGGTTTGGATCCAACTGGTTCATTTTCATATTGTATTATTCCTAAAAGTTACTGGTTTATTCCTAAAAGTTACTGGTTATGCTGACACAATAGTAGCTAGTTATACTCATTATCCTTGAGAGTTTCACTTTTCTCTTTGGATATTGGCTACTCTCTTAGCTCCTGAGTTTGTAATCACCATTAAGTAAAATCAAAGATTTATTCTATGGCCCTAAAGTCAGGTCTTAAGGTTAACACCTCTTGATTTGAGTGAACAGCAAGGATTTATTGAGTCTATAATTCTGGCCTCACAAAAAATATCAGAAGTCCTTTAACGAGCACTGTCAAAGAGATTAGACTCTTACTTCTTTTGTTATTGTAATCAAAATTTCTTTAATTGCATAAAGTCCTATGAAAACAGCAATAAAGGTCTTTTGCATGTAAAAGACTTAATACATTTATTTTTCTCCCAGAATGATTGGACTAAAATTTGCTAGCAGTGAGAATTTAATGGCCAATTATTCTGAGCAATTACCTTTTATTTTCCTTTCTGGTCAGATTCTACAAGTTAGTACGACAAGAAAAATCATTTGCTTCTGTTTATTTGTGTCTTTATTTTTTTCTTTTGCGGAAGACGGATTTGATTTCTTTCTTTTTTTCACTCATTGTTCATGAAGGTTATAATACTGAAGTGTAAATTAACAGTTTGATTTGCGTGAGGGTTTTTGTTTTGTTCTGTTTTTGCAGTTTTACAATAACATTGTTAATTTACTGTTAAAATTCAGGATACTTAAGAAAGTTACCGAAAGAATATATTGGCACATAGGACCCAACTGCACAGATTGGTTACTTAAAAGAATTAAATAAACCTACCCCAGAACATGATCTGGAGGAATTAGACATGGAGTCAGGTACTTGCCTTTAGAGTTTCAGCAAGGTACAAAGACTCTTTACAAGAGTCGTTATGGGAGTAACAAATTTCATAGAGCTTGAATTTGTTGCATGACAAATTCAACAAATTCTTAGATTCACTAACTAGTGAGTCTCAGAGAGCAATGACAAAAAGGGAGAAGAAAAGCATCCAGGTCCACCTTGGTACAGTGAGAGGAATGCCTTTCAGAGTTTGCTAGAGTCTGCCTAGGTGAGGTTAAAATTTCACATGGTTTGGGGGCTTATTTGTGATGTTATATGTAGATATTTTTATAAAAATGGAAATCCTTGTTTATAATTTGCATAAGATTTGAAATGATCAGCATAGCAGCGGTAACAGCATGATATTGGTTTACAATCATTGAGTATTCTACACAATACCTCATGCTCAGCTCTTCACCAAACCCATGAAATAGATAATCTGAACAAAATGGGTAGTAAAGGACAAGTGACAGGATCAGAATTCAATCCTAGGTCTGTAAGCACAAGCAGTTTTCTCATCCGATGCTACCCTTTCTATAAGAACTTTCCCAACACATTCACAGTAGCCATACTCTGTGGTCTTGTTTGAACTCTATGACTCTTGTTTATGAGTGTTAACAGTTTGGACCTCAGTTGGATATCCGAGAATGAGGATTTAATGGTTGTTGCCATTGGAGAGGAGAGATCATGTAGCCATAGAGATAGGAAAACCATTTTTTTTAATCATATATTTGATTCTCGAAAAGAGAGAAGCTGCCTGTTATGCTATCCTGAATATTGTTCCTTATGATGATAGTAAATTATACAGGCAGGCTGTCTTTA
Organism: Loris lydekkerianus; assembly: GCA_963574355.1. Taxonomy (NCBI): domain Eukaryota; kingdom Metazoa; phylum Chordata; class Mammalia; order Primates; family Lorisidae; genus Loris; species Loris lydekkerianus. The sequence goes on along the minus strand of CAUYPK010100931.1, from coordinate 5,486 downwards.
TTGCTCCCTTGGAAGGATTCCTACCTCCAGGCAAACACTTGCTGCCAGAAAGGTTGTAGCAGGGAGTGTTAGGCAGAAAGGAAAAGCCATCTCCTCAGAGAGGAATCCAATGCCAAACAGACTACCCAGAGAATTAATTAAACCTGCATGTGACTGACAGAAGAGAGCCAAAGCCTGCCTAGGAAGAAGGAACAGGACCAAACAGATACCACAGAGAACTGCTTTGAGATACTAGGTATTTAGACACTGGGGTATTGGGCCCTAACTGCCCATCCTTGGGGACTATTTTAATCATTTGACAAGAAGACTGAGTTTTCCACTGAAATAAAAGTCATGCATATAAAATGTACCTTAGAGCCCATCTCTAGGATTTGTCCAGTGCAGATCAGTACTGTTGTCATAGACATAATTCAATAATTACAGTAGTAGGATTATAATTTTTTTTTTTTTTTTTTTTTTCAGTTTTTGGCTAGGGCTGAGGTGAACCCACCACCTCAGGCATATGGACCCAGCGCCCTACTCCTTTAAGCCACAGGCGCCACCCCAAGTAGGACTGTAATTTTTAAAACCAATGGGGTATTTTATAAAAATCTCTGTAAAATATTTGAGAATGAGTAGTCATTATGAAACTTTTTTTAAAAATGCTAATTCATCATATTATTGTACTAACACAAAGCAACAAACAGGTGAATGGCCACATTCTGTCAGTTTTGGCATCTTGTAAAATCTGTTGTCTCAGATTTGTAGGGTGCTATCTCTATCAGAACCAAAATTATTTTATTATGCTAGAGAAAATGAGACTATTTTTAAGCTCTTTAAAACTATGAAATAAACCATATATACAAAGTAGTATATAAAATGAATTTACATGTTAATAAATAATTAAGGTGGCCAAAAATAAACCATAACCTTTCCACCATCCTATATGCTTTCCACTCATGGTAAGTACCCTCTCTCATATGATAGAAATAATCACTGTATTGAATTTGCTTTACTTTATGGTTTTGGTAAATATGTAATCTAAAAAGCATAATATAGTTTTCCTTGTAATTCCATATTTCCCTGTAAGATTATCCATCAACTAAAAAATTAATTTTGGAAAAGAATTTTTTCCCCAAGATTCTCATTCTGAATTCCAAAATTTAAGATTTAGGGGGAGGTTCAATAATCAGCATATAAACTAACTCATTTCAGGTATGAAAATAAAAAGAACAAGGGTTAGGTGAATTTCCTAAGGTTGTAAAATTAAGTTTTCAGACTTCATAAAAATATATCTACACTTAAAAGAAGTGTAGCATCAGTCTTAGTTTAGATCTGGTTTTTGAACAAAATTATTCTGATGATGCATTTCCCCCAGCCAGGGCATTGATTTAACATTGGCTTATCATCTCCTAGACTATTCTCTGTTCATTATTCCTGTGATTTCTCTTCTGTTCCTGAAGCTATATGATTTAAGATATGAAATTTAGATTCATCTATCTTAAATTGCTTTGCTAACCAGTTCTATGGTTTTGGTCAAGTTATTTAATGTCACTAGGCTTCAGTTTCTTCTTTTGTACAATGGAAATAATCAATTTGAATAGAATATGTATTTATTAAAGAAATTAATAACAAATTAACTATAATAGATTATTCTATGTAGAAGCATTTAGCAAAGAGCCCGGAAAATGATAAATATTAAACAATTAAATGGCATTGTGATCATAATTATCAATCATCATCACAGATTTTTATTTATGTAGTAGGTCCAACTAAATCTACCACAGCATTTTTTATCTTACTTTTGAAACATGAATTTAAAAATTCTATACATGTCAGTATGGTTGATGGCAATTTGGTAGTGTTTGATGATTCTTGCTTTTTTCCAAACCTTTGTCTTCTACTTCGGTAGCTAATCAAATGGACAAATATTGGTTATATTTATTCCTGCATTTCTAGTATCTATTTATCTTTTTCCATCTCTATTTTGACAGTTATAATCCACTGTTAGCTATATTTATATTTTTCTGAAATTTCCTAATTTCTCTATTGGCCTCTTATTTTATCCACTCAAATAATTTTCCATACATTTCTGGAAATGTTTATCAAAAATTGAGCTGTGATCCTATCACTTTTCCTGGTTGATACCATCCAATAATCTCCCTTTGCTTATGAACTATAGTCCACTTTCCCTGAAATGATGCATAACATAGTTTTCAACAGTGGACTTATATTTTACATTAATATAAACTATTTTTAGTTTAATGGAACACTCCATATCCATCCATGCCTCTGTGACACTGTTGCTTTTTTCTGTAATGGCTTTCCTCTTCTTTTATCTGGCAAATGCATTTCATCCATCAATATCTTGTTCAGATGATACCCTCTCTGTGCCAAATAGAAGTAAAAATTAGCAGGTATTACCTAATTCATAGGTGTTATTTATACCTCTTACATGTTACCCCTAGTTTTCCAATATATTTTATCACTATCACCTTTATACATTATGTTATTATAATTATTATATCATGCCATCATACTGTATTTATGTACAAATCTGTCTTCCCTATTATTAAAGAAAAATTATTCTGACACTTGTTGAAATGATAAAGAAGACTATCCCATACTATTGCAATAAATATTGATTCTATTGCAATAGAAAAGGGAGATTGAGCTCAAGTTTGAATGCAACAAAGAGAGCTGGGATTTATAGTAAATGATCAGAATCAAAGCGTAAGATGACTGATTATTACTAAAGAGAAAACTTTAAAGGTCGGTCTATAAAATCAACTGAAGAGGAATCTTGCTGAAAGTCGGGCAGAATGACATCGAGTGTGAGAGATGGGAAATTTGGTCAGACATTGAGAGTGATATATCAAGGGTGGGAAATTCTAAATAAACTGGCTTAGCAGATTTCTTGGTAACACTGGCTGCACTGGCTACACAGGCTGAAACAGAATACAAGTTAAGGCTGAGACCTAAAAGAGGGCTCAGAAGAGTCTGTTTCAAGTTTGTTCACTGAGGGAGTCTGTTGATATTAGACTGAGATTTCCTTTAAGGACACAGTATGTTGTTTTTTTTATTATATGTGCATAGCTAACATAATATGTCATTTAACTGTAAATGCTTAATAAGTATGTGTTCAATAGACTGATCCCTTTTAAGGTCAATATTCGAAATTTATGCTCATTTTGATGATCAGTGAAGGAACTTAGATAAACTATCATATAAGTTTTATCCCCTCCATCAGGTTGATTTTAAGTCTAAGACTGTATCATAATTTTGGACTTAACAGATTCTGCTTGGTCTCTTTATCTTTCTCTTGACCAGATGAAAAACTTTCAAATAAGTTACTAATGTAATATATATACACTATATTCTGGATTGACCATACTTGTGAATAGTTCAATCTTCATGTAAGAAATTTTTCAGTTTGAAGGCCTGGTCAGATTGATATTAACTTTAAGTATGGTTTTCTCCAAAGGGCTTCATTAATGCTGCTATACGTGTATTTGTCATAGCTTTCAAAAAATTAAGTACTTAATTATTTCCTTCTTGCTAGGTAATTTTGCTCCATGAATTCTCAGTATCAAGACAGTAATTCATAAATAAGACTTCTATTTTGAAGTTATGATTAAAGTATAACTTATATCAAGGTATGCATTTTAAGGGTATAACTATTTTTATATGCATGCACATATGGAAACATTCCATCACCACAGCATCCTTTCCTGTACTCCATATCATACAAAGTCATCACCTCTAAATACACAACAAAATCAGCTACTGTTTTGATTTCTATTACAATGTTATTAGATCCTATTCTAGAAATGTATATTAATTTAACAATATAGTGTGTTTTCATTTCACATCTATCTCTTTTCATTTTATATCTGTGTGTTTCACTAATTTAGTTGCAAGTAGCAACAGTTTGGTGTTTGTTTGTGCTGTGGTGTTTATATATAACAATATCTCCATGATTAGTGGACACTTGGGTTGTTTCTAGTGCTCAACTATTAAGAATAATGCTTCTATGTATATCCTTGAACACATACATACTTTGGTGGGGATTAGCATTCATTTATCTTGAGCATATACAAAGGATGGACTTTCTGAGACATAAAAAATAGTATTTTTAGCTTTAATAGTAATATATTTTTATGATTTTTCTTGCTTTGCTATATTAACTAGGACCTTTGTAGACCATTTAATAGATATTCTAATCCTCTTTCTGATGTGTGAGAAAAAGGTGCACTATTTCACATTGAAATGATTCTATTCAAATTTTTGTAAGTATAGTTTATTGAATTAAAAAGACTTTTAAAAGTTTATTTTCATAATTTTATGGGGCACACAAGTTTTGATTGCGTAGCTTGCTTTCTACAGATTGAGTCAAAGTTATAAGGGTGCCCATCACCCAGATAGTGTGCATTGTGCCCATTAGGTGTGGATTTACCTATTATCTCTTCCCCCCTTTCTCCTACTATCTTCTTGTTGAGTTTTGCTTACACATATGTGGACATTAGTGTTGATTGATTAGTTTCAATTCAATATTGAGTGCATGTGGTATTTGTTTTTTTCATTATTGCAAAAATGAAGGGTCTCCAGTTCCATCCAGATTGTTATGAGAGATATGAGATCACTGTTTCTTTTTCATGGCTGAGTAGTACTCCATAGTGTATGTATACCACATTTCATTAATACATTTATGTATTAGTGGACCCTTGATTTGCTTCCAGCTGCTTGTGATAGTGAAGTGTGCTGCTATAAACATTCGTGTGCATGTGTCTTTTTTGATGAAATGACTTTTTTCCTTTGGGTAAATGCCTAGTAGTGGGATTGCTGGATTAATCCCCATGCTACTTTCCATAGAAGTTGTGCTAGTTTGCAGACCCACCCACAGTGTAAAGAGCTCCTTTCTCTCAATATCCACACCAGTATCTGGTGTTTGGGGACTTTTTGATAAATGCCATTCTTGCTGGAGTTAGGTGATATGTCACTGCGGTTTTGATTTGAATTTCCCTGATAATTGAAGATGTTCAACATTTTTTCGTGTCTTTATTGGCTATTGGCATATCTTCATCTGAAAAGTTTTGGTTCATGTTTTTTGATGGGTTTTTTGATTTTTTTCTTGCTAATTTTCTTGAGTTCTTTGTAGATTCTGGTTCTTAGCCCTTATCAGATGTATAGCATGTGAATATTTTCTCCCATTCTGTAGGTTGTCTATTTGCTCTATTGATTGTGTTGGCTGTACAGTAGCTTTTTAATTTGATCAGGTTCCATTTATTTATTTTTGTTGTAGGTGTAATTGCTTTTAGGAAGAATTTTTTTTTTTTTTTTTTTTTTTTTTTTACTTTTTTGCTTGATTTCTCAATGTATTTTTCACCAACTTGTATTAAGTTTTATCAAAGGCTTTTATAGATCCAGTCTAGTACCTATAGACAATTTTGTATTTTATTCTTTCAATGCTATAAATTACATTAACTTATTTAAAATTTTTAAACCCA
>CAUYPK010100930.1:0-36819 GCA_963574355.1 Loris lydekkerianus | reverse complement strand
TATAAGCCGCTGCTGTACCAATAAAATTTGAGGCTCGATCAGACTGTTGTCCTGCCTCCATTTCTCGCGCCCCTTGTCCGATCTCATTTCTCTAGGTGATCTCTTCGGCTCCCTGTTGTTGTCCCGCGGGTCGGGACAGATTGTCTCATAGACAATTGCTGAAATCTATTATTTTTATCCGAGAACAATACAACAAACAAACCAAAATTATTATGTGATACTTATAATTAACACAACACAAAGACAGCATCCTAAGATGAACTTTCATTTTAAATGCATAGGAAGAAAAAATTTAGTTAGGAGAATGAAAGAGTTAACTAGACAAGCTAATGAGATTGTGAAGATGACATTTGAATACTGATTAGACATTTCCGAGGATGAATTACAGACACTTGTAATTAAAAGTGCAAAAGTTTTCAGAATTAAAATAGAGTTATTTATGTTAAAAAATAAAATAAAACCTTGACAAGTAGCCCAGGAAGACCATGAAGGGTATGTTCTCATGCACAAATGCCTGATATCAAGAACTACCATAAAAGACTCTTGCGGAAACCACAACTTTGAACAATGGCCATCGCAATCTTACACAAAAAAGTACTTCTGGGAAGACAACTGCCAACCAACCTTGGACTGGTGCTACCCTTGCTATTGATCCTTATACCAAGGATAATTATCTCAAAGTAATGATGTAATTTTCCTCATTGTTCCTTTGAAAACCTTTATCTTCCTTTACCTGCCCCAATACACACATGGTTTACTATGACATGCATATTCCCCTAAAAATTCCCATGTAAATTCCCATTCCCATATAAATATCATTTTCTTTCAGAGAGTCCCTCTCTCTGTTATGTAAGTTGACAAGAGTTAGTAAGGAGACTTTTGGAATGCCTGTTATGTATATAACTCAGTAGTTAAAAAGCATCAGTTGCTCAAAATCCATCACTTACATACACCAGTCAAAGCAGAATTGTTATGTGGTAGTTTCCCTTTAAGTCCCTTCTGCTTCAGCCATTTTAGAAAGTTCAATTCACAGACACCAAAAGGTGCTTTTCCTTTTTTGGTTTTGCAGTTCACTTAACCAGATCACCCTTTCTCCCCTTCGCTGCCTGATAAAAGATCCTCTCTCAAAACCTAATTCAAATGCCACATCAATTTTCTTTCAGAGAGTCTATCAATCTTTTTTAATCCCTTGGAAAAACATCAACTATTTTTCCTCTAAAACTAATTGCATTTTGATTGCATTTTATGCATTTCACCATGATTTATATCCTGTCTCTCATTCTAGTGTCTGTAAACATTCTTTATCTGTAATATTAAATGCAAACTCTTAGGTATGGTTTTTCCTCAGGTGCTCAATAGTTGTCAGATACAATTAAATTATAACAATCCAGGTTTCTGTTAAAGTCTTCTTAGAAACGTCTCAGACCACCTTTTGCAGAATAGTGTTCCCTTCATTCCCATTTCCTTGCACAGCTTTCTTTTCGTTACAGCACACAGCACACAGCACATAGTAGAGGCATATAAAAAAATCTGTTTATTGTCTATTTCGTCCACCAGAATGCATGGCCTATGAGAGCAGTGTCTTTGTTTTGTTTACTGTGTTATCCCAAAAGCCTAGAGCTGTGCCAGGTACACAGTAGGATTCAAATAAATTGCTGTAAGTGGAAGTGAAAGAAATACTCGGAAATATCAAGACTCTGGGTCCAATAATTCAATTATGTCATTACTTAGCTGCAGGACATAGAGCAAGTCATTAACTTATCTGAGCATCATTTTCCATAACATCAATGATGGTCATATGGAATCTCTGAGGTTCTAATTCCATTAATGTAAGAGTAGAACACGAAAGAAAGAAAACAGAATTCAAGTGGATGTGTAAAGGAAAGAGAATGCTCTAGGGCATATCAAAGGAGCTACTATTGGTGACAGGCAGAAAGTGAAAAGCATTGAAGACAAGGCTGTCTGTGGATGCACGGGCCTGAGAAAGATGCCCCAGGTGCAGTGCTGAAGTGATGAGACTGAGGCCACGAAGAGACACTGGGCTGGTGGAGGAGAGGCTCTCAGAGGAAAGGCAACCGGACGCAAGCACCTGGGGGCAGGGTGTGGGGAGAGGGGCAAGCTCCACATGCTTTGCAATTTTGTCTCCCTTTCTAGAGAACAACCACTCTGCTGTGACTTTGTCAGGGTCAGATTAAGCATGTGGTTCACACGTGAAAGCAAATCAGAACTTCTATCCAAAGAACTACATTTGTTCTAGGTTTAATTTATTCTTTCTCATTCTCAGAGAAGACTAGATCTTTATCTCTTCTCTTGACTCTCCAGGCACTTTGCATTTCTCATCCTAAAATATGTGTCTAGAACACCAAGTCTAGTGTAGAAAGCTTTTGTCCTCTCGCCTTATCTTGTCGCCCCCATTCTGACACCTCTTCTCTGCCACACCAGTAAGGCTGAGAAGGGCACTATCTTTCTTCTGTTTCTTTTTCCAGCACATTCCTGCTACAATACCCTGTAGACTCCTCTCTCTCTCTCTTTGTCTCTCTTGCTCTCATTTTATGTTGAACCTATATAGGACATGGTTTAGACTTAAGTCAAACATTAAATCTCAGCTACTGGGAGGCTGAGGCAGGAGGATCACTTGAGCCTAGAAGTTTGAGGTGAGCTATGACTGACGTCAATACACTCCAGCTGGAACGACAGAGAGAGACCCTGTCTCCAAAGGAAACAAAACACAAAAAACTAAATTAGGGAAAGCCTTTGAAATACTACACCTACGCTGCTATTCTATAAATTTAAGAGGGGGCCATCTAGGAAGCAATCATTGACTCTTAAAGAGAAACACGGAGATACAAAAACCATTTGGGAAGTGACCCCCAAAGCTTCACGCTTTTTAAATACCACGCTCAAAGACGCTCTGTCCTTGGCCGAAACAACTTTCTTTTGCCTTCAAAAGACGCCCACGCACTGACACAGCAATGTCAGGGCCGGCCGAGCTTTCCGAGGCCACCGAGGGGCAGCAGGGCCCAATGCTGCCACACCCGAGTCCTGGACAGCTCCCCAGCCCTTCCCGCTGCGCGAGGACTGGGCGGCGCCCGGGTCCTCCGGGGAGAGGCGCCCCCACCCGGTCCCGACGAGCTGCGGCCGCGCCCCCGCCAGGCCCGGGGCGCCCACGGGACTCCGGCGCTGCCACCAGACGCCTCGGAGGAGCCGCGCCCCACGCAGGCGCGCTGAGGCCGGAGCAGGGGCGGGCCGGGCCGGGAGGAGCGGGGCCGGAGCCGGGGCAGGGGCGGGCCGGGAGGAGCGGGGCCGGGGCGGGGCCGCTGGCGTTTCCGTTGCTTGGAGCAGACGGGGTGCAGCTGTCTAGGTCCTTCTCCATCCGCATCTCTACCTTTCCCTGCGCTCCGCCGCTCTGCAGGAAATTAGGGGCTCTTGAGTCACACGGTCTGGGTGAGTGGCCTCCCAACCTGGGGAGGGGACTCCCTGCAGAGGGGAATCGAGTCGCCGGGTCGCTGGGTCCGGTCGGCCCGGCTTCGTGGCCGGGGCTCTCGGGACTCTCTGAGCGCCCAGGCTTCTCCCCGGACTTGCACTATGGGCGGGGCCGGGGACGGCTAGTGTCCCGCTGACGAGCGGTGTCTCCTTTCTTGCAGTCCTGCATCGCCTTCCCCTGACCTGACAAGTCGCCATGGAACAGGTAAGGCCGTGCGTCCCGCGGCGGCGCTCCGATTTACCCACAAGGTAAAGCAAGGACTGGGGACGTACAGAATTTGAAAGCCAAAAAGTTTAACTGTAAGCTGAATCTGCCTCCGCGAACTCTTGCACACCTTTCTACTCCTCCCTTTCCTGCGGTCCCTTTTCCTCCGGCCGAGGGTCCCCCGGAACCTGCCTGGCGCCGCCGAGCCCCGCGCGCAGCGGCTGGTGACGTGGCCGGGTTTGCGCGCTCCCTTTTCATGAGTGAATGTGTAAAAGTGGGCCTTTCCCAAAATCCAGAATCGCTAAAATTAGATCAGAGCAGGAACAGCTCATCGTGGTCATGTGAGCCCAAAGCTTACTTCCCCCCCCCCTTAGTTTCCTTTCATTTCTTTTTTTCCTGCGAAGTTTCCTGTATTTTAATATTGTGGTTGAGCTTGGCTTTTTTCCAGTTGCTCAGCCCAGTTTTACTGAAAGGAAATGTTGGTCATAGGCACCGATTTTTTTTTTCATACAAAAGATTAAAACAGAAGAGCTGTTTTTCTTAAGCAATAAACTTGTAGAGTTCGGAATTGAATTTGCCTTGGGACTATTTCAGGAGTCGGTTAACTAATATGAGGTTTTTTTTTTTTTGTTTTTTTTTTTTGTTTTTTGCTGCTATTATTTCTCAAAAATGGAGGAAAGAGAAAATTGTTGAATATATATAGCAATCTTTAAAAACTGAAGGTATTACACAATCTTTTGTAAATAAGATAATTACCCCCAAATTAATTTCGCAGATCTTGCCGATCTAGTTGGCTTGTCCAAGTCCAAATAGTTTTTTTTAAACAAGTGTTTTAACTGCTCAAACAATGGTGTCTCTTAGTTGTAGTTCACTTTTCATCAGGATGACGTATCAAACTTGATAAGGTTTCAGGGTCCTTTCCAAGTGAAAATGGGAGGATTAAGATGAGTTGGTAGCTTTATTAAATTTATACAGTGCTCCCATTCTTCCTCTTTTGCACTTACATGTAACGATAAACCAATTCTTATATTACGGCAGGTGGAAAGTTTAGGTTCGTCTCTGGGGAAAGGATAGTTTTACGTGGAATTAACTTCCTTTATCTGAGGAATTTTTTTTCCTATCATGATGTGCTGGTGTGGTGATGTACATGAGGATTTAGCAAGCATCAAAAAATAATTCCCTTTATCCTTGCTTATTTGGCTGTTTTTTGAATCTCTTTTGTAAGTTTCCCAGTGATGTCAGTCAATTCTTTTCATTATGTAGACTCTTTACCCAAGATAGTATAAATGAACACATTTTCCAATTGTAGACATTAATTTAGATAATTACAAAGAATGCTAATAGTGTAGAGGCCATTATATATAAAACCTAGGAGACCAGTGGCTTGCATCATAAAATTATGTGTGTGATCTCTGTGACAGTATAACATTAAGAGTGTTTGCTATCAAAACCACAGTTTTTATTCATGGTCAAGTTGTAAGTGCTGTTAGAAAAAGATACAGAGTATTGAATTTTGCTGTAACTTTGTAGTTATCCTTGGAAACCATGGAAGTAAAACATTTTGTTAAAATATTTAGGATTAAAACCAGACATGGTGGCGTATACTTGTAGCCCCAGCTACTGGGAAAGCTGAGATGGAAGGATCCCTTGAACCCCAGAGTTTGAAGTTGAGGCTCAACTGAGCAGCATAGCATAACTCTGTCTCTAAAAAACCTAAAAAACAAAAGTATATTGTACTTTTTGGTTGAGAAATATCAAGAGTTGGCTGTATTTCATAGATGAATAATTCACTTAATACATTTTAATTCAATTTAAGGCTTTCATAGCTCTTATTTTTAAGATAACCAACCTTTGAAATTTAAATTTTAGACAATCTGAATTTAATTTTATTTATAATGTTGTTTATAAAGAGTTATTTGGGGCCAGGCATGGTGGCTCACTTGTTTAATCCTAGCACTCTGGGAGGCCGAGGCAGGTGGATTGCCTGAGCTCACAGGTTTGAGACCAGCCTGAGCTAGAGTGAGACTTCTATCTCTAAAAATAGCTGGGTGTTGTGGAGGGCACCTTTAGTCTCACCTACTTGGGAGGCCGAGGCAAGAGAATCACTTGAGCCCTAGAGTTTGAGGTTTCTGTGAGCTATGATGCCACGGCATTCTACCGAGGGTGACAAAGTGAGACTCTTGTCTCAAAAAAAAAAAAAAAAAAATTAAAAAAGAGTTACTTGGGGTAGTAGGAATGTCCAGAAGGCAAAAATAAGCTACATAATTGATCTCTAGAAACTTCATGAACATTACAGCATCACCGTTAGTTCTATGATACATATTTAAAGATTCTTTTCTGTTTTTTTTGAGACAGAGTCTCAAGCTGTAGACCGGGTAGATTGCCATGGCATCATAGCTCACAGCAACCTCCAACATGGGCTCAAGTGATCCTCTTGCCTCAGTTTTTCTATTTTTTTTTTTTGCAGTTTTTTGCTGGGGCTGGGTTTGAACCTGCCACCTCCGGCATATGGGACCAATATCCTACTCCTTTGCAAGTGCCACCCTAGTTTTTCTATTTTTAGTGGAGATGGGGTCTCACTTTTGCTCAGGATGGTCTCAAACTTGTGAGCTCAGGCAATCCACCTGCCTCAGCCTCCCAGAGGGCTAGACTTAGAGGCATGAGCCATTGTACTTGGCCTCTACGATATATATTTAAACTGCACAAGATTTGATCAGAAACTTTTTGTGTTGATTTAAAATTATTGCCCTGTAATAATTTACAAAGGCCCTGTAGAGCAAGCAAGATCATTGTAAAGAAGTAAATTTGAGATGAGGCTCATTGATGGCATCTTTTCATGCCATTCACTTTCAAAGTCAAATCTCTCTGCAGCTAATGGTTCACTCTTGGGATCTTAGATCAGAGTAACCTGTGTACACATGGCCTATGCTGCTCCAGGTTAGTCTTTTTCAGTTCCTGATCCCTTTGATACTTTCCCCCCTCCCCCTTTGATTCTTGTCTTGATTTTGGATACTGAAAAAGAACTAGATCCAAAACTGCTTGGCTGCTTTGTGAGCCAGTGAGCAATTCACTGGCATTCAGCAAACCCTAATTCCCTTGTCTAGTATCCAGGGCTCCTTGGAAGACAGACATAGGTGATCAAGATAGAGGTGAGCAGTCTGTGGTTTTCCTTTTTTAATGACTTAGAAGTTCAAAATAGTAGAAACATAACAATATTTTTACATCATAGATTCATTTCCGAAATAAAATGTATTCATCTAACCTTTATACTATACTAAAATTTCACAAATATATCAGTTTTTTAAAAAAAATCTAGTGCTCCTAAGACCTTTGTTTTGAGTATATTTTTAGGTCCAATCTTTGAATTTAGTAGTTTAAAAAATATATAAACATATAAACAATAGATTAATAGGGAAGTATATGCCTATTAACTTTATTTCTTTGGAAACTAGTTCTTAACTGTTCTGTTTATTTTCCTTTTGTTATATGCTTTCATGAATGTATGAAGATTTTGTATTCCCACTATATGCCAGGTATTGTTAGATGTGAAATGTACAATGGGAAATAGAAGTAAGATTTATAGATGTAATAGATGCATTGCCAAGTCTTTGTGCATTATTTAGTCCTTGTAATACAGTTTTGGAAATAAGTACTACTATTTCTCTTTCACAGAAAAGGAAATTGAGGTTACTTGGCTGGCATTAGTCGCATAGGATAAAGGAAGGAAGCCATTGTACATAGGGGCAGCAACAAGAAATATAAATGCTTGGGGGTGCAAATGAGTTTGGCGTGCCCAGGAACTGCAGGTAGTATGATATTCCTAGGGTGAACCTGCTGTAAAGTGGGGAAATGGAGGCTTGCCTTTGAAGGGGATGCCAGATAGGTAGATAGGAAGTAGAGCTAAAGCATATGAACCATTTTGTAGGTAATCACGAACTATCAAACAGTTTCAGGTTGGGATGGGTCACGGTAAGATTTATATTTAACAAAGATCTCCCTGGTACCAATGTGATGTTTGTACTTCTAAAGGTTGCAGAGGACAATGGAGTAGGGATTGGGGGCAGGGAGAGGGAAGTTGGATATTAGAAGACCACTTAAGAAACTATTGTAGTAATACCCATGGGACTTTAAGGGCTTAATTTAGGTACTGGCTGAGACTTTTGATAGGCAAGGCCTGTGAGAAAGAGTGGGCAAATTTGATGCATGAGTGGGTTGGTGATGGCTGGCAAAGGGTCAGGCGAAGGTCAGGATGGCTGATTTGCTTGACCATGGTTGATTGTGTTTTCCTTTGAGAAAAAAATGCAGGTTTGAGGTGGCAAAGAGAGAGTAGTGAATTTGTTGAATTTGAGTTCCTTATAAAATATTTTGGAGGCATTATCTAATGAGAGTAGGGTAGATATAATCTCTGAATGCTCTTACATCTCTGTAGGTTCATTTGTTTATGTATTATTTATCTCTTCCCACAACTAAAAAGAATTTGAAGCTAACTTATTTCCTACCTTTGCCTATTACAACCACATTCATGAGATTTGTGCGCCTTGTTTAGACATAAAAGGAAAGACAAAGTCGTGAATCTGTGTAGACTCTTTAACATGAGAAACTTGGTTGATTCTGAAGTGCTAGTATGAATGAATTGGTTAGAGATACAGCTTTCAATTGTCATTCATAGATGGCCAGTTGAACAATTAGATAAAATCGCATACTGTCCCCGACCTCTGGCATGAACTCATGTGAGGCTAACACCACTTTACCTCAGGGCATTCCTGCCAGTCATGGGCAATTTCTAAGAGCACACAATTTAACTTTCCACTTCATTGGTATTTGCCAAGGGAAGACATTCTCATACTGGTTGGGAGATTTATTTATTTATTTATTTAATTAAATCATAGCTGTGTTCCTTAATACAATTGTGGGGTACAATGTGCTGGTTTTATATACAATTTGAAATACTTTCATGAAACTGGTTAATGTAGCCTTCACCACATTTTCTTACTTACTGTGTTAAGACATTTATATTCTACTTAGTAGATTTAACATATTCTCTTGTAAAATGCACCATAGGTGTGTCCCACCAATTACCCTCTCTCCACCCATCCTCCCTTTCCCCTCTTCTTCCTCTTTCCCCTTCATCTTGGGCTGTAGTTGGGTTATAGCATTCATATGGACGTATGGGTGTTTATAAATTGGTTTCATAGTACAGCTGAGTACATTGGATACTTTTTCTTCCATTCTTGAGATATTTTGCGAAGAAGAATATGTTCGAGCTCCATCCATGTTTACATAAAAGAGGTAAAGTCTCCATCTTTTTCAAGGCTGCATAATATTCCATGGTATGCATAAACCATAATTTATTAATCCATTCCTGGGTTGATGGGCACTTAGGCTTCTTCCATGACTTAGCAATTATGAATTGGGCTGTAATAAACATTCTGGTGCAAATATGTTTGTTATAAAGTGATTTTGGGTGTTCTGGATATATACTTCAGATTAGCCCACATCACAAAATCCCAAAACCATAGATGTTGGCATGGATGTAGAGAAAAGGGAACACTTCTGCACTGCTGGTGGGAATGCAAACTAATACATTCCTTTTGGAAACATGTTTGGGCTTCACCTAGGGATCTAAAAATAGACCTAGCTGGGTGATTTAAAGAAGCACATGACATTAAATACACAGTATTAAAAAAATACACAACAGTGGCAGGCACCTGTAGTCCCAGCTACTTGGGAGGTGAGGCAAGAGGATTGTTTAAGCCCAGGAGTTGGAGGTTGCTGTGAGCTGTGTTATGCCATGGCACTCTACTGAGAGCAATAAAGTGAGACTCCTATCTCAAAAAAAAAAAAAAAAGTACACAACAAAGATTTTAATCATATTTAAAATCTTTACTTTGTTATCAAAAACCATCACTGTAGAATAGTTTAAATTACTTGAGTTACTTAAACTGTTTTACAGTGATGCTTGTTTTCCCTTAACACTTGATTTTAAGAAATAGGTTACAGATCGTAAAATAGACAAAATAGGTTAAAAGCAAAAACACGTAAGAGGACAGAGGGAAAGGAATTTTTGTGAAAATAAGCAGTAGGCCAATTTTGAGTTTAAAGCTTTGGACATAACATTTGTCTTTTCTGATGGGATTAGAGCAAGGTTGGGAGTTGGGGCCTGAGAGTGCATCACTGACTCCTGATATTTGTACCCCTCAGTCCTCTTGGAGTTTCTATTTTTTTTCCTTGATATTTATTTTACTTTGCAACTCAAAGCATAATCACTTCACACTGACTTTTCACTCTTTTCTTGCTTATCTCATTTTTTTCTTAGAACAATGTTTGAAAAAGTTTTTTTTTTTCTCATTAGTGGGATCCATTTTCACAGGAAATATTAATGGGTCTCTAATAGGTATAGCAGGTTAAGCCTGAAGTGCTCCGACTGGAGTGGGGAGAGTTTTCCCATCTCTCCACTTTTCTGGGTGGCTGCTGAGCCCTTTGGAAGCTTGATCTTCTGAAGAACCACACTCAATCAGGGAATAGCGGTGTGGCACTTGGCCAGCTCTAGTGGTTTGCTTTGTGATTTCTGTCCCTGAGTTAGATTATGTGGAATGGTGAGAGGGTGTTTGATGAAATACTGTTTATGTAGAACTGGAAGACAAACTTAAGAGATTTGGTGATTGCTAGGAAAGGGTCAGGTGAAGGTCAGGATGACTGCTTAGCTTAAGAGAGTTTAGTGCTCTTTTGTGCCTTTGGGAAAGCTTTATTTAAAATGTTCCAGGCAGGTGAATATTTTCTCATCTTTAAACTTGAAATAGTTTTTGTGTGTTATTCCTCTGTGTCTAAGTTTTATGTCTAGGAGGCAACCCTTCACTTGATTTTTGGTTAATTTTATTTATTTTATTTTGACATACTTAGTCTTTGGAGGTAAAGAACTTTTTCATTTAGAGGGAAGAAAAAAGCCAACAAAATTATAGAGCTAAAGAATGGATATTTTTGACAGTGAGAGTTAAAAGAGTGAATTATATGTTTTCGTCAAGAATTGTCTAAGAATATATAGTGATGCCTCTTGGTAAGGCATTGGTGGTGGGAGGTAAAGGAAAGTGAGGATAAACTGAGGATGGTGAAGGGAGGGCCGTGCTTGGAGTGGGCATCAGCCTATGTAGAGCCTGGGGACTCCAGGGAACAGGGAAGCCCTCTCATGTGAGTCATGTAAAGCCACATTTGGAGACATTGTTGTGTGGGGTTTGGGCAGGATGTCCAAACAAGGGTTCTGCCCTTATGACTCACATCTGTGATTCACATCTGGTTCCTTAATTCCACTACATGGCTTTGCTAGCTTTGACTGATGACTCTGATTGTAAGGAATGTAGCAAAATTGTTTCACAAATTCTAGAAAGCTCTGAAAAATATGACTGGCAATCACTTCTTCCTTCATTGCAAGTAGCTGAGATTTTTGAGGACACTTTTCTTCCTTTCATCTTGTACCTAATTTCCTTCAGTCTTTGGGGTCAGTTTTCTTTTCTTTTTTGAGGTGTATTCCTCCTGTTTCTAATCTCTCCCCTATTTTAACCTCTATCTCTGTTTCTTCATCTCCTGCAAACTGGATCAAGTCTCTTCTTTTAAAGTGTTGTTTCTAGGCTGATGCTGTGGCACTCCAGCCTGGGGCAACAGAGTGAGACTCTGTCTCAAAAAAAAAAAAAAGAAAAAAAAGTGTGTTTTTACAAAGTGTTATTTGTAAATGGGGAGTCATCAAAATACTCTGCCTCTCAGTTAACTCCTGGGTGTCCTATAGTCAGTCTTTTATCACCACCAAAGACTTTCCATTTACCCAGTCCAGGGGACCCTTTTGGTCTCACTCCACTTCCCTGTGGCATTGGACGGTGTGGCATTGGGCAGTGCTGCTTCTCCGTTCCTCTAGGAACATTTGTCTCCTTAGGCTTCCATGCCGTCACCCTCTGTGGATTTTCTTCTTGCCTAGGGGCTTTCCACAGTGTACTTGGCATGTCTGAGCCCAGGGCTACAGACCCATGGCTTTTAAGTTCCAGCTCTGCCACTTGCTTGTTCCTGGTCATTGGTTGGTTTGCCAACCTTTCTAAGTGGGTATGTTTCTTCATCTGTAAAATGACGTGTCTTAGTTCATTTTCCGTTGCTTATAACAGAATACTTGAACGGAGTAATTTATAAAGCAAAGGGAGTTATTTTATGGAGTTAGAGGGACTGGAAGTCTAAGGCTGAGAGCTGCGTCTGCTGAAGGCCTTCTTGCTGGTGAGGACTCTTTGCAGAGTTCCGAGGCCACTCAAGGTGGCATGTGGTGAGGGGAGGGTTGTTGAGTGTGCTAGTTCAAGTCTCTTCTTTGTCTTATAAAGCCACCAGTCCCTTTCCCATCTTAGCCCATCGATCCATTAATCTGTAATAGTTATCTATTCATAAGGGCTCCCTCATGACACAATCACCTCTTACAGGACCCTCCTTTCAAACTGCCACATTGGAGATTAAGTGTCAGGTGAGGTTCAGAGGAGACAGATACTCAAACCATAGTATGGGGGTTTACTAGAAGATCCATGCGAAGCCCTGAGCACGCAGCAGATAGCTGCCATTCTGACTGTTGAACACCTTCCCTTCATCTTCTGGGGCGCTTCTTCCCACCACTGTGTCAGTAACTCACAATCCCACTTCTCTTCCGGTCTACCTACTATGGGGAAATGTAAAACCAGCCATCTTCTTCATCCAAAAATCAGAATCATCTGAAATAGCACCCTACTACCTTGGCTCTTGTTTTTGTTTGTCTTTCCTTTCCATTGCCACTGCCCCTGCCTTGATCAGATTTTCTTTACCTTCTTTTATGTTGGTTTTGAAACAGTCTCCTGTTTCCACTCCCCATCCATTCCGTCGTCTCCGCTGCTGCCAGCGTCATCGTTACTGCGCAGAGTTGACCCTGCTCTTCCCTGTGCCAGTGTCGGCTCATGGCTCCTTGTTGCCCAGAGGATGAAGTCTGCTCTCTGAAGCAGGCTTTTGTGCCCACCTCTCCCCTCAATGTGACCTTCTCCTGGGTTTGTTTTTCTATTCAACTTCACTGCTTGTTCCACTTTGTTGAAGTGCTTAACCCTTTATCCTAAGTATCAGATTATTTTGTTCCTCCATGCTGCAAAATACTCTTTGGAACTTCTCTGCTTTCCTGAACCAGCCTGGCATATTCACAGGCAACCTTCAAGATGTTTTTTAGAATTTTCTATTTCTTCTCTTTTTACCCTTCCCAACTCAGTTCCTCGTTATGTGCTCACATGGTACAACCTTGGCATACATAGTCTACTGAACTTGATTAGTTATATGCCTATTATTTTCTACTTGACTTTTATTAAACACTTTGCCTATGGAAGGCATTCAAAAATGGTTGTCAGGTGAATAAATAAATAGGTAAAATACAAGGGCAGCTAGACCTAAGTTCTCACATTAAGAGAAATTGTGGTATTTATTCATTTATACATTGATGTTGATGGTGTCTTTGTAATTCTTTAAATAAAAACTGCAGTTTGGTTTCTCTCAGATCTTTCCTAACCCATGCTAATTTTGAAGGATTATCCTTTCAAACCTTATCTATTTCTCTCCTAGCCTATAGCTCCTTTTAATTATGTTAAATCATATGAAATTGCCAATATTCAACCATTCAAGGACTGAAGCTCCAGAACTAATGGATGGGGATTTATTGGTCTTTATTCATCTATGCTCCTTAGTGGGGTGGAAGTGGAGACCAGCCTGGCTGTGGGTAGATTTCCCACTTGGTGGAATGAACAGCTCTGGCTTAGTTTCATGACCTTTCCATGACACAAGTGGGAGGGAGGTCCTCCCTCACCCTTTTCCTAGTTGACCCTTTGTTTGGCTTAGGGACTGGGGAATGAAAAGTGCTACTGGTAAACAATCTGGGGCTGAGATATAACCTGAAGAACACATCTTCTTTTCTTAGCTTGTGTCCTTTTGTCCTTATGATCATAACACTTGATCTCAGGAGTTAAGGTCAAGGGGAACCTCATGGGGTCAAATTTTCTAGTAGGTTTTCTCATCGCCAACTTTGTTCATGGGAAAGAACAATGTGTCTTTTCTTCTTAATAAGACGAGGGACTTCTGTTTTTTTTAGAGACGGAGTTTCACTTTATCACCCTTGGTAGATTTCCCTGGTGTCATAGCTCACAGCAACCTCTAGCTCTTGGACTTGCCTCAGCCTCCCAAGTAGCCGGGACTACAGGTACCTGCCACAGTGCCCGGCTATTTTTTTGTTGCAGTTTGTCCGGGGCTGGGTTTGAACCCACCACCCTCCGTATATGGGGCTGGCATCCTACTCACTGAGCCACAGGCAGAGGAGGGACTTCTGTTAAAGAAAAAAATCATTCTGACAGCAAGGAAATCTTTATTGAAGAATATTGCAATACAGGTCATGACTATCACAATAGGGGAGAGAGATCAGGTTCCATTCAGAATACAGTGAAGACAACTGGGGATTTATAGTGAACAAGTAGAGTGAGGAGGTTGTGGATGGAAAATTACTAAGAGGAGACATCAAGTTAGGGAATTTCTCACTAAGTTGACTTAACGAGATTCTTGTTGAAGGCAGGCTAAGATGATCAGATGTCAAGGATTTGGGGGGGGGAGGTGAGGAAATTGATCAGATGCGGAGAGTACTTCAGTTCATTAGAACAGCTGTAACAGAATACTATAGACTGGGTGCCTTATAAACATCAGAAATTTATTTCTCACATTCTGGAGGCTGCAAGCCCAAGATCAAAGTTCTTGTCAGCTTCTCTTCTGGGTTGTAGACCATTGCCTCCCTGCACCCTCCCAGAGCAGAGAGCAGAGAGAAAGAGGCTCTCTTGGGACTTTAACAAGGAGTCTAAATTCATCATGAGGGCTCTGCTCTCATGACTACATCTAATCCTAATTATCTCCCGAAGGTCCTATCTCCTGATACATCACGCTGTGGTGTAGTCTTTCAACATAAAGATTTCAAGCCTGTTCAAAGTTCCGTCAAGAAGAGAGTCTTTGTTGCTGTCTCCTGCTGTTTTAGGAAGTAGAATTTAGTTCTACTAAAGACAAAGTCACTGATCTGACCTTTGACGCTGGGTCCTGTGGAAGTTCTTTCCCATGGCTGTCTCTCATATGTTGTTTTGTAAAATTTGATTAGTGTTATTATGTTTTTGGCATATGTAGCAATTGGAGGCTGAGGTAGAAAAGATATTTGCCCCCTTGAAGGTGACTGTTTCTGTGCATTCATAATAAAACACATAAGATTGCAGACCAGACAAACTGTTAGTTTCCCAGTTTTAGATGGTACTTTAATAGGAATTTTAAGGGAATTCAGAAATATTTTCTGGTAAAAACAAGTGCTGGAAGCCTCTCTTAATCATAAGGTGAGAGTTTATGGCTCAATGTTAGTAGAGCCTTCTGACTCGAAGGATCTAATGACCCTGAAAACTTCTTTTGAAAATATTAATATATTTTGATTACTGAACACACTATGAGATAATGTGTAACAAGAAGCTTTATAAAGAATGTCTTCCAATACACCTTTGTAAACTTCAAAAGATTTGTATTCTTCTAGCACATGTACTATCAAATATCTTTTCAGGCTTCAATGGGTTCTCTTAAGATCTCTTAAGTAAGTCCACAGAAAGAGCACTTAGGTGAAAAATCATGTAATGATAGCACCGCTTAGAATTGAGTGCTCAGGGTAGGGCATTAAGGTTTAATGAGGGTTCGGCATGCTCCTATTAGAGATCAAAGTGGCGAGAGACTTAATGGGAAGGAGGCTGCAAGGAAGTGCCCTCTGTGAACCAAGAGGTGTCCGTGGGGCTTGATCACAGGGAAGAGGGAACCAGCCTTCCCACCCACGGTACTGCCTGTGTCAGGGTAGCTCATGTGCTGAACGGGTCCTTCTGATCCACATTATAAATGGTCTACCTCCCGTATCAAAGGGGGTCACAAATCTTATCAAAGGGCAAATTTGTTTAATGACTAAACATGAGATACAGCAAGTGGCTTATTGTTTATGTTGTTTGCTTTGTCGTATTTGTCATGATATGAGTAATGCCTGTGTGTTTCCTGTTCTAGGTTCCCAAAGGCACTGTGAGTGACTTCCCTGGATTTGATGAGCGGGCTGATGCAGAAACTCTTCGGAAGGCCATGAAAGGCCTGGGTAAATTTAGCTTCCTTTTTGTTCTAAAAAAAGTATCATTTTGCTTTGTTTTTAGATGAAGTCATTGATTATAGTAAGATAGATTTTAGATTATTTTGTTCTGAAATTTATAGGACAAAAGACACATTAAGGCAACCAAATAATAGACTATTTATAAAATTTGGTCTCTAGAACATAACAGGCCATGAAATTCAGCCTCTGTGCTTTTGCACCTGTCACCTTTAACTGTGCTGAGTGGCCTGAGTAGAGGAGACGCAGCTGTCCCAGAGAGTGAGCAGCTTTGCATCTCTGTTCCCTCTGCCCAGTCGGATATCCAGTTCTCATTTTGCGAGTCTTTTAAACATGACTCTCTTCTATTTCTAGCCATTTAAAAACTTCTCATCTTGAGGATTCCACATGTACCTGGTCTCCCTGTGCTCAGGCTCCTGCACTGTGCTCATGGGAATTTTGGCCTTGCAAGGCCTTCTGCGGTATCCCAGCCCAACTGTTCAGACTCATCTCCCTTCATTGCTTGATACCTTCTCTGACCCAACCATTCTGGGTTATCTGCTATTCACAAAAGCCCCATATTTTCCCACTGCTGAGCTTTTCCCTTGTTCCAAAAACCTGTCTTTGTTTACATCACTTTTGCAATCCTTCCATCCTTCAAGACTGGTTGGGTTATCACCTTTTCTGTGAAGCTTTTCCTGAGACTGCCTTCTACCTCTTTCATCAACTAAAAGCCTTTCTTTTCAACTCTATGTAATACCTGGACCTCTCCTGAGGCACTTATCACATTCTGTCTTAGCTCACAGTTATTTATGTTTTTATACTTTTCACCCTAAGTTGTCTGTAATTTGAAGCCAGAGTTTTTTTATCTTCTCTTCTCCCAATCCTTTGTAACACACAGAACATTATGCCTCGTGAGTAGCAGTTATTTAAATACATATTTGCTTGAAAAACTAGATACACCCAGTTTTTCAAAGGTCAGGAGTACCGACTTCATGATATGTCGGGAATAGGGGACAGCATATATTGGAAACCTAACACTTTATATATTGTCAATTTTACATTTTTAAGAAACAAATAAAACATTTTTATATTCTTAGAGAGAGAGCAGGGAAATAAAAGTCACCAGGGAGCTGGGTACAGGGGTTGCTGGGGAGCGGGCATGTGGGAGTCAGCTGTCTTGGTTCCGTAAATTGCAGGCACCGATGAGGAGAGCATCCTGACTCTGTTGACAGCCCGAAGCAATGCTCAGCGCCAGAACATCTCGGTGGCTTTTAAAACTCTGTTTGGCAGGGTAAGACTACACTTCGTCCCAGCGTAGATGGGAAAACAGCTATAAGTTTTAAGACTACTTTGAAGTATGCTAGTATTTCTCTGTAAGCATCATTTATTTTGTGATTCTGACTTCCCTACTTTTTTCTTTTCCATTTTCTCTAAATTATCAGATGTTGGTATACAGTACTCACCCAACTTATCCTCACATAATTATTTTCCTCTTCTTGATGTGGGAGAGGTGTCAAAAGATCCCTTCATGATAACTTCCCTTCTTCTTTCCTTCTGGACTCAGAATTATTCATTTTCTAGATGTAAAGCTGTATAACAATATGTTTATTTATGACAAAGTCTTGGTTTATTTTGTGATGACTTTAATTGATGGATTTTTAATTAAAAAAGTAAATAAAATTAAATTCATTACTAAATGAATTAGTGCATGCATAAAAAACTTAAGTATAGTCTTGTTTGTCTGAAAACTTGTATTGTCATTTCATTGAGAAACAAATGCAGAGCAAAAAAAACCCGATAGTATTCTAAATACTATTTATAGTTTCCTAGTGTGCTGAAACTTATAGATTGGAAGTCCCTGTATTCTTTCTTATATATACAATATCTCCATATTAATAGATGTCTCTCAGTAGTCAGGAACATAAAAATAAGAGTTGATTAGTGTTATAATATTGTTGGCATATGTAGCAATTGGAGGCTGAGGTAGAAAAGACATTTTTCCCCTTGAAAGTGACTATGTTTCTGTGTATTCATAATAAAACACATAAGATTGTGAACAGACTAGCTGTTAGTTTCCCAGTTTTAGATGGTACCTTAATAGGAGTTTGAAGGGAATTCAAAAACACTTTTTGGTAAAAGTAAGTGCTGGCAACCTCTCTTAATCATTCGATGAGAATTTATGGCTCAGTGTTAGTAAAACCTTCTGACTCTAAGGATCTAATGACCCTTTAGACTTCTTTTGAAAATATTGAAATATTTTGATTATTGAACATAGCATGGTAAATAATAAGCATAATCTGATACATACATTATCAGACATTGAGAAAAAAAAATAGTTGTGTTTGGGTATGGTAAGCTAAATTTTATCCTTTGTAAAAATGCTTTTATAATTTTTTTTCGAGAATTTTAAAAAATTTTGTGTTTTTAAATTTGTGTGTTTCTCAGAATAGTATTTTTAGCACATTAACTGTCATTTGAGTTGTATTTAATTTATGCTAGTTTTCGGCCCAGACCCCTGTGAAGCATATATAACTCATATGTCTCTTGACCTATCTTGACTTAATAAAACACCATGGCACCAAGAGAAAAAAATTGTTTTCTAGTATGGCAGTCAGTGTGTTAAAATATGTTTAGTCTACTTTTAAAGGTGTTCATTTTCTTTCCAGTTCCTCAAGTTAAGAAAAACATTTTGTGAAAACAAATACCTTGATACTTAAGTGGCTTTGCCTTAGGCTGAGTTTGGTTCATATGTCAAGAGTGTATTATTCAAGGGTTTGTTTAGCTCCCGTGCTGTGTACTTGAAGCCAGGTATATACAGAATTCATTAGTGAAAGGGGCTATCATTTAGATTTAAGAAGAATCTCCTTAAAATTTCTGTCTGGTTAAAAAGTTTGTGTTTTCTGTGAGTTAGGATCTTTTGGATGACCTGAAGTCAGAATTAACTGGAAAATTTGAAAAATTAATTGTGGCTCTGATGAAACCCTCTCGGCTTTATGACGCCTATGAACTGAAGCATGCCCTCAAGGTAAGCAGGAGTGAAAGGAATGCTCCTGTCCTATGTAATAATATTTTGTTTTGGTAATTACTTCATCTTAATTGTTAGGTATTAAACTTTTTATTTGAATTATTTCAGTGAGAGTTGCTTGGAAGACAGAGCTGTAGGAGGCAAAAAGAAGTAAAGGAGGGAGAAAATTTCAAGTGTGTCATTTAATCTTTTTCTATGCTTAAACTTGGTAATATTGGCTACTTACATTTTAAATTTTTTATAGATTTTTATATTTTCATGCCAGTCTCCTAAATTTTAAAAGTGTTAAAAATTACAGATGAGATGTTTTATTTTTTCAAATAGCAAGTTGCTTGGGTAATGAGAATATTTCTCATCATTTTATGTTAAAAAGTAAAGCTTCAAAGAGAATTTTCAAGATCAACATTTTGCAATATTCTTTCCTTCTTTCCTAGATTTTTTTATATTTCATTTTTCTTTTATTTTGTCACAAAATCCTCATATCTAATCTAATATTTTTTCTTTTTATCTTTATCTTTTTTTTTTTTTTTTTGGTTTGTTTTGGTCACAAAATCTTTCCTATATATCTAAACACTAAAGTAGTAGAAGTAGAGCTGGTAAACTTGTTACAATTTCAGTTGTAGCAAAACTAATAGGTGTTCCCTTGATTGGTGTTTGAAATATTATTTTAATATGACTGCTCTGAAGCATTTGTTTAGACTTACCAGACAGGAAGAAGTTCAGTCATCAGCAGTTAGATCTTGAATGAGCAAACTGAGATTTAACAACAGGAGAGGATGTAGCTCAGTGCTTCTCGCCTTTGGAGTAGAGAGAGAAGAAGGTTCACCCAGAGAGGAGCTTCATTATGCTTAGTCTTTTCATTGTCCTACAGTGATTCCTTTAGAATAAATGAAACATTGATCACTAAGAAAAGTGCTTTTTTTGCAGCATCCTTCTGAAATGTCAGCAGTAGCTGAAATTCTGCTAGAGGATAAACCTTGGTTTTTCAGTGTTTTATTTTTATTTTTTGAAGAAACAGAAATACAAAGATATATATATTCTTTTTTAAAAACAAGTTCAGCTGTACTATTACTTCTTTTAATTTAGTGGTGTAGATATGATTTTTATAAGCAGAAAAAGGAAAACCAACTAAAATTATTCTTCAGAAATCCCAAAAGCAAGTCCCAATTCCTTTATTCTGGTCTAATGTTCAGTTGGTCCTCACACTTTTTAAACAAGGGGCCAGTTCACTGTCCCTCAGACTGTTAGAGGGCTGGACTATAGTTTAAAAAAAAACCAAACAAACTATGAACAAATTCCTATGCACACTGCACGTTATCTTATTTTGAAGTAAAAAAACAAAAACGGGAACAAATACAATCACACTGCCTCATGTGGCCCGTGCCGTAGTTTGAGGACTCCTAAGCAGTTCTATGTTTATTGTTACCTTTGATGCACAATTTTCCCTATGAATCCACAGAGAACTTAACTTGGGGTGAGAGTTTATCAAGGGTTTATGTTTCGAGATGTAGATTGTTTAATTATCAGTGCTCCAGAAAAATTTATGCAGATTTTTTATTTTTACTATTTCACCTTTTTAAAAATTATTTTACGTTTTATTAAAGTGTTTTATTTTTAAAATAGAATTAACTGATCAAATTATAAGTTACAAATTTATGTAATTGGTTTACGTACACATACATACACACACAGTCAATAAACACTATTTTTCATTAGACAGAAATGAATAAACTTGGAGAGAAAATTAATTTCAAATTGCTTATTTCTATAACTAATAGAACTCATATATAAAGAAGCCGATGTTATGTTGGAGAATATTTATATAATTATGTCATTTGGGTAACAGTTATACCGGGAAAGTGACTTTCTTTTTAATCTTATTGACATGTTTCTCTATTAAAAACAAATAGGGAGCTGGGACAAATGAAAAGGTCCTGACAGAAATTATTGCTTCAAGGACACCTGCAGAGCTAAGAGCCATAAAAGAAGTTTATGAAGAAGGTAAATGTTTCAGGTTAATAACTCTCCTTCATCTCCACTATCACGTCTTTCCTTTCCCTGATACAAATGCAGTCCTACAGGAGGCAGGCAATACATGGTCACTGGATGAATGAATAGGTGAGCTACAATGGAGGTCACTTTCCTCTTTCAGTAAGGACAAGATGGCCTTCTACCCTATAACTTATGAGAAGCTGCTGATGTAGATGGAGTTTACTTTTTGCCTAGGATTTGCAATGAATGTAGGAATGTACAAGTTGTCTTTTTAACTGGCCTAAGAGGTTTTTCTTCCTTGAAAAAAATTCAGTTTTATGTTTGTAAAAATTCAGAGTTATCTACATAGTACTTTTGGAACCTTAGAACCTAAATCTTTTTCCAAATCAGAGTCCATAAAAACATTTGAGTAAATGTCTGTGCTTCAGTTAATGGCAATGCTTGAATGAAATACTAAGCATTCTGATATTTTTTGTGTGCTCCTTTTTCATGAAAAAAAATCTGTATTTCAATCTGAAGTATATCCTATGAATGGAATCAAGAAAATGAAATAGAAAGTAAAGGAAGAGGTCTTTCCTCTTCAGATTTCCTGTTGTAGACTTTTCTTCTGCCTGATTGAGGACGGTTAGACCATTCAGTTTGTCAGTTCAGTCAGCTGACTCTAAGCCTAGTACCTTGGAAATGGGAAATGGGTCTCTTTCTTGGCATTAGTTTGTTAATTTTAAATGGGAAATGGGTCTCTTGCTTGGCATTAGCTTGTTAATTTTAAATGGCTTTGTTAACCCTGCAGGTCAGAGCGGTGTGCTAGTTCAAGTGACTATGTACTTGCCTTTCTGAATGTTGAGTCTAATAGCTGAAAAGGACTAATAGCCGTGCATGGTTTGCTCCCCCTCACCTGTGTTACTGAGCACTGGGTGTGTGTCTGGCAGGGCACTGACTGCCATGAGTGCACAGCTCAGCTCCTGTCCTCAAGTGGTTTGTGTGCAGTCTGTTTAGGGATGACATGCCTTAGAACAACTGCCATAGTTAAAGGATAGTAAGATTCAAACCAAGAGTAGGGTAGTGCCTCTTTTCCTTTAACGCCAAAAAACGTTTCATGCAAGAAGAATGCATTGAGAGGGCAAAGGTGTTCTTAGCTTTGTATGTTAGGGGAGATTTCATGGTACGAATTGCACATTCAGTAGAATTGCAGGACTAGATGGGTTTCACCAAGAGTCTATTGACAGATGAATGTGTAAAGAATATAAGTTTAACTAAGTGCTTATTGACAGATGAGTGTATAAAGAAAATGGGATATACAGAGAGTCTCAAAAAATGTATACATAATTTAAGAAAGGAAAAAACCGTATTAAAATTATAATGGTCTACTCACTTTTGATGTCAGCAGTTACAACTGATGCAAGATACACCATACAAGGTAACAAATGTTCCTGGTATATATTGAGTATTACAATTTTAATACAATTTTTTCTCACTTAAAATGTGTATACATTTTTTGGGCACCCTTTGTGTGGAATATTATTCAGTCTTAGTGAGGGTAATCCTGTCATAGATGAATGTGGAGGACGTTGTGCTACATGAAATAATCCAGATGCAAACACTCCAGCTATCACTTATATGTGGCATCTGCACAGTAGAAGCAGAGAGTAAAATGGTGATTCCCACAGGCTGGCGAAGGGTGGGGAAAAAGGGAGAAGGCAGTGGGGAGATGTCAGCCAAAGGGTGCAAAGTTTCAGTGAGGCAGGATGCATAAGCTCAGGAGATCTGGTGGACAGCATGGTGACTGTATTGACAGTACTATGTGGTATACTTGAAATTTGCTGAGAGAGTACATCTTAAATGCTTACATCGTAAAACAAAAATTGTGTGAAGGGATGGATATGCTAGTTAGCTTGAATGTGGTAATTACTTCACAATGTATATGAATATCAAAGCATCATGTTGTATACTTTAAATATATACAATTTTTACCTCCCCATCATAACTTAATACAGCTGGAAAGAAAAAGACTAAGACTAGGTGGGTTTGGGTAGGAAAAACATTTATGGTTCAGTGCCGTGTCCTCAGTGACATTGAGACTGGACTGCCGACAGTGTGTTAAGGAGTGGAGAGCCTGCCTGTTGGGGAGGATATGTGCATGTTCATTATGGAAGAGAAATTGAACAAGCAAGGTCAGGCAAGGCTATGTAACAGATGGCTTTACATGGCTGAATTAGGAATTTGGATTTGATTCAAGGGCAGTGTAAATTCCTGAATGGACAATGGAATGTGGAAGGAACAATGCGGGAGGAAGGAGAGTGTGTCTAGAGGCTGATTAGGCAGCTGTGTGTGGGGCAGGTAAGCTAGGTATCTAGTAATTGTGGCCCAACCTAGGTTGGGGTGGGAGATGTAAGGGGGTAAATCAGAGAGGGGAAACATTTGATAGGATTTGATGGTTAAATACTGGTATATACAAACAGTGGTTCTCAACTTTCCTAATGCCACAATGTATTTTCATTGTTACAAAGGGGTCGCCACCCACAGGTTGAGAACCACTGGAATAGAAGAAGGAATCAAAAATTCCCTCAAGGTTTTGTATTTGTGAAAGTGGTTGAAATAAACATTTAACTGTCCCAGGCCTTTTAAAATAGAAGTTTTAGGCTTTTAAAGTTTACTTGGTTTCAAATAGTGATTACATATTTAAATACCTTAAAGTAGTGACTCCTTTCCTTTAATAGCAGGTGTCTGAGAATTTGTGAGAAGGACTTGTAGACTTACGTAGATCTCAGTGCTCCTCCTTCCATGACCTTGTGTGGAACAGCCGGACATAGATGTAGGAGGGCACATGCTTTAAGGAATCATTGCTCTCTTTAAGAGTTAATTTTAAAAGGAAGAGGAAGGAGTGGCCTGCCCAAAGAAAGAATATTTAGAATATTAGAAAATGGAAGATGTTTGCATACTAATCTTGTAAAAGATCTGGAAGAAAGTAAAACAGTTTAAACTTACGATTGAATTGATTGTGTTTAGGAGGCTTTCCAGTACCATTGTGTGTTTAAAGATTAATAATTACATTGTTTGAGAGAATTGCTAAATGGTTGAGTCATGATTTAAGCTTGTGTTGAGTACTTTTGGGAACCTTTAATTCATTTTTCTCTTAACCACTCACATAGAACATTTCCCTTTGTTCTTTAGAGTACTCAGAGATGAAGTAGAGAGAACTTATGTTAACTCGGTGTATTTCTTCTTTTATGTCTCTTTCATTTGATGTAAGGACAGAATTATTTTTTCCTAGTTGAAAGAAGATGCAAATAAGCATGAAATTATTTTGTTACAGAATATGGCTCAAGCCTGGAAGATGATGTGGTGGGCGACACTTCAGGTTTCTACCAGAGGATGTTGGTGGTTCTCCTTCAGGTATTGGGTGGAGACTCATTATAGTCTGAGGTTGCACTGGCCTGAATCTAGTTAATAAGGCCACTTGAAATTCTTTTAATAATTTCTGGTACTTGTTAATTCCTAGTTGGAGGGTTGTGGCTGTATGTTGCCTATGTTTGTGTTTTGGAACATCTGACTTAACCTCTTAATACCTAACTCATAGATTTGTTTTAGATAGTGGTACCCTCTTTCCTTCATAGATTTTAAAATCAAGAGGGTCATGTAGGTTTTTGGATAGTGCTGTGTGGTATGTGAAATCTCATGGGATAATCTTAATAAAAGCATATTATTCCTAGAGAAAGAGCTTATATGCATAAGCTTTATAAAGAGCTTTATATGTATAAGCTTTATATGCAGCAGGTGGAACCCTATTTCCTTTTGAGTGAAAATGCTTTATCATTCAGTAATGTGACATATCTTATAGGCTAATAGAGACCCTGATGCTGGAATTGATGAAGCTCAAGTTGAACAAGATGCTCAGGTGAGTGAGGTCTAATCTGTGATGACTTCTTTATTGTGCTATGTATAAATGAAGAAAGAATCCGTGGTTAGATACCCAGAAGTGAGATTACTAAGAGAAAAAAAAGAAAAAGAAGTTAATGGTAGTGAAAAATTACAATGTCTGTTGTGCTGGTCTCTAGAAATAATCTTATTTATGCAATCTTTATAAATCAGAAGACACACTAATGATTGCTCTCATTCTGATCTAGTCAATGAAATATTTATTTTATTCCAAAGCTAAAATGAAGTAAAATAAATTATGTAGTAACTTATACCTGGACAAACTGTTTTGGTGATTATAGAACATTTTCAAAATAGAGAATTTCGCCAAAAGCTAGGTGTTATTAATTCTACTGCCAATTATGCAGCGGGTCCTTTAGCTGGAAAGGATAAAGAATAAAGTATTTGCTAGTAAGCTGTTTTTTATTACATAAAAGATGACAAGTTATTTTAGTACCTGGAAGTTTCTCTATATTTCCTTTGACAAAATTCTAAATAGGACTGGTCTTTTGTCAGATGCTTTTTAGTGACAATGAAAATTTGCACTTAAGTGACTTTTAAATCCCAGGGTAGTCTCAGAATGGTTTATAAAGCAGTCAAAAGTAGGAAATAAGTGTTAGGGAATTTTCAACATGAGCATTGATAACTGGAATTGTTAATAAAGGAATTACTTGGGTTCTTAGAATCACATAGCCCTTTCTCTCTGGTTGTTTGTTTAAATTAAGAGAATATATGATTCTTGGTTGTTAGTCACACACCACTGTCAAACAGAAAGCCATATTCACACCTCCAGTTGACTGTTGTCTCTGAAACAACAAACTGTATGTGTGATATGACTTTGTCAATAGGAAAGAGGAGAGTATCTTATTCTTTTGGTTTGATCGATTTCATAATAGCTTCAGAATGCTATTATTTCTTCCTAGCTAGAGAGAGAAAATAAAAGAAACTGATGTTTACTAAAGGCTCTCTGTGCAGTAGCTGACTCTGTGCCTCGCTATCCCTTGTAAAATGCAAGCCTATTGTGTCACGCCCTGATCAAGAACCTTAACACCCTCCAGTGGTTCAAATGCAAGCCTATTGTATCATGCCTGGATCAGAATCTTAACACCCTCCAGTGGTTCGATTGTCCTCGGGATAAAGTCCTGGCCCCTGCAGGTGGCTTCTGAACCTGGTTTTCTGTACCTTGTCCACTTGTGCTCTGGCCTCCCTCTTGCTTGTTCTCTTGTCTGTCCCTCCCCCCTTTTAGCAGTCAGTTCCCAGCTTCGATACTTTTCATGCAGCCCTGTCTGAAGCTCCTAGTTGTGAGTCAGGTGCCCCTCATGGGGAAAACCCAGGCACTCTAGACCTCCTTGTCTTGGTCCTGGCTGCCTTGGATTGAAACTGCCTGTTAACTTGACTGCCTTCCCTGGGCACTCTGGGCTGCCAGTGCAGTCGTAGTCTCTGCTCCTCACCTAGAGTAGGCACTCAGTAAACAACTGACGGATGACTTAGAGCATGACTCTACAGCAGAAGGGGCAGTTTCCCATTTACAGATAAGGAAAGAAGCCCGTGACCCCCACTGAAGAGTGGTGGAGCTGGGCTTCCCAGCCAGGCCTATCTGACTCCAAAGCTCTTTCACTGAATGGTCGTCTCAGTGTTCTCAAATATGTTCCTCCTCCTTGTTTCCTCTTCTGCTGTACAGGCTTTGTTAAGTATAAATTTGAAGCACAGAGCTAGCTTAACTCCATCTTCTTGCAGGGAAAGGGCTAGAGTAGCCCTACAAGGTAGGGGCTCATTCAGGAGCGAGATGACCTGATGGCTGTTAACAGTGGCTTTGGTAGGAGCCAGTGCTGATTCTCACAATCTTACTCCCAAGAGTAGGAGTTCTGGAAGCTTTTCAGTGGTCATGGGGTAAGCAGCCAACTCTGATAGTCTCAGAGGACCCTGGTGAAGCCTGCATTAGTGAGCAGTGGGCAGATTTCCTGGCACAGTTGGTGATGTAATGAGAGCATTGCTGCAGCCTAGGCTCCCTGAGGGGAAAGCAGCACATTTTAACCTCACTTTTGTTGATTTCTTTGCTCAGAGTACTCTTGGATAGCACTGCTTCTTAGACTTCCGTGGGTGTGTGAACCACCTGGGGATCTTGTCAAACTATATTATTGATTCTGATTCTAATACAATACTGTATTATACAGATTCTGATTCTGTAGGTCTCGTGAGCCTGGGAGTCTGTCTGCATATCTCACATGTTCTCAGGGGTGCTGAGGCTGAGTCCATGGTGCTTTCGAGTATTGAAGCAATGTGTGGTCACTTACCTGTCATGCAGCAGATGTGGCCATTCAAAGCCCTGAAAGTGAAACTTGGTATATGTGGAAAATTACCTTATGGAGTTACTGAAAAATATCCCTTGAGTCAAATCTGTGATTTCTTTACCCTGCCAGTGACCAGGAGCAAGATAGAACATGTAACTCTGGCTGCTAGTTTTTGAAATGTATTATTATTAATTAATTCAACTTGTTGAAAACAGTTCTTCTTTTAACATTATAAAAAGGAACACACCCATTTATACATTGTAGCAAGCCTAGCGGAACTCATCACTAATGAGAATTTAAGATTTCTTTTGAGAGTAAGCTAAGCCCAAAACAACTCAAAGCTTTTGAGGTACTTAGCACTAAGAGGATTTTTAGTATGTGAGAGGTTTGACAATAATGAATTACTCACTTAGGAATTGAACATTTTGTAGATAATTCTTTTTACATTTTTAATATGTTAAACTAACCAATTTTATTGTTCATAATGTGTTAAACTGATTTAATATTTGTAATGCATTAAAACTGATTTACCTTCTTCCTCACCTAATCTTTGGCTTATGCTTTGTCTGGAGAGAAGCACAAGGAGAAGGGGGAATCAGTGTTTACTGAGTGCTGCGGCTGCCAGTGTAGTTTGATGCGTTCTGTAAATTATGTCATCTCCAAAAGCTTCATTCCTGTTGTATATGAGGACAGTGAGGCTTGAGAGGAGATTGTTAATATGAGCTCTCACAGATCAGGACGAAGATCAGGTCTTTTTTTTACTCCAAAGCCTCTATCTTTTGCACTGAACCAGGCTGCAGGCTCAGGCTATGCGCTAAAGCTGAGGGAAAGGGCAGGGTGAGGGGTGTGAGGATGCCTTGTTCTGAGCAGCTCCTTTGCAATTAGGCATCTGCATATAGAAGAAGGGATGCTTAGATCAAAACAAGATAAAAACACTACATACCATTGTTTTTATATGACATTGCCATGATTATTGCATATGATCTACTTAATATTAGTTTTAGAATAGATGTCGATCCTAAAGACACTTAAGTAAAGATTATAGTAAAAAATAGCTGCCATTTCACCAATTATCTCCTATCACAGGCCTGTTATACCCATTTATATCTACTAGAGAAAATTCCTAGAAATATTGAAGAGTTGTAGAATACATGCGTCAGCACTGCCTGATATTCTACAGGATGAGCCTCTAGTTGTTAATGTGTATGTGTATCTGACCTACACGTTGAAAACATGCTAGAAATAGTAACCAACACTCCAGGATGTTAACTAGCATCTTCAGGATGTTGGTATTAATGCTAATTTTTATTTTCTTTCTTGTGTTTTTTTTTTCCTTCTGTTTCACAGAATGTCTCAGCATGTGTTGTTTTTGTAATTAGATTTAAAAAACTTTTTTAGAAGAAATCTCTGTATCACTAGGATATGATCAGAATTATTTTGTGTATTTATATCATTAAAATAATTTTGAAGTTGAGAGTAAAGATGTGTGAGTCACATCTTGTTTTATTCTCTGGAAATATAGTAAAAAATAATTTGATACCACCATAATCTATACTCTTAAACATACTGTGATTAAAACTTCTAAATACAAACACATGTTATTACCACCTCCTATCCTTAATTTGGATTCCCACTTATGGGCATAGGCCAATTCTAGGTGGCTTCAGAAGATTGTATTTACCTTGGTGTAATTACATATACTCAATGTGAAATGAATGCCTAAGAGGGAGGATAGGCATTATAATGATTGATTTCTTGGGTTTTAATATATTACTCACATCACAATAAGTGGATTTAGATTTAATGATGATGTTTGTATATATGTTTATTTTTCCAAGCATTGATATTATTAATACATATGAACACTGGAAAGCATATCTTTTTTTCCGTGTGAAACTATGGGTATTAAAACCATTTAGCAAGTATTTATTAAGCCCCTGATGTATGCCAAGCACTGTGCAACACTCACATCCTTTTAAACATTTATTATGATCTTTGGAAATGTAAAAATGTTTTGTAGCCAGCCTGGGTTAAATCTCAATTATAAAGAAAAATATGAAGTTTACTTTTAATCACGTGCTATTGAACTGCTGTAGAACAAGCAAAACCGAAAGTAACTCCTAAATTCTTTGCCAGTCTGTAAATGGATATGTCAACAGTGAGATAATCAGAGCTTTTCCTTGACCCATAGCATTGCTCCTAAACATCAAAAGTTATGGTAGACATTTGGGGAGCGTTTAATCTGCTCTGCTGTTAGGCTCTATTGCTTTGACCATTAATCTGTGGCACAGTTCTGTGGCAAGCTCCAAAATAGCTCCAAACCTAGTGAGCTGAGTCTCAGAGTAGGAAACGTTAGCAATGAAAACTATAAGGTGATAAATCAAGAGAATTAATATTCAGAGAGTAAAAAAGGTATGATTAAGAACTTAAAAATAAGATGGAAGAACAATTTATTAATTGACCTTGAAATTTTTGTAGGTTCTGTTTCGGGCTGGAGAACTTAAATGGGGAACAGATGAAGAAAAGTTTATCACCATCCTGGGGACACGAAGTGTGTCTCATCTGAGAAGGGGTGAGTGAAAAAAGTCTACGGGGCAGGAATTTTGGCAGATTTTGAAAGTTCATAACACAGTATGCCGGAATAACTGTTACCTAGCAGGCACCTACCGAGTGAATTGGTTTTCATATTTCTTCCTTCTAGTGACCTGGAGAATCTCCTAATTCTCTTTGCTGCTATTGTACTAGAGATCTTTCTTGTGACTCTCTGAGGGTGACGAGGGAGGGAAGACCTCTAAACTGTTACTCTCACAGTCACAAATTCCTGAGTAGTGGCTCACTACAAGTATTTCCTCCTAGATGTTGGTACCCGAGGCCTCAGGTCTGGGTATTCATCCATAGTTGTGGTATCAGTTGGGATTGAGTTTAGTGGCAAGTGACGGATAACCCTGATAGCAGGTTTAAAAATTGGGCTTTATTTTTGTATGTAGAATTGCCTGGTTGATTTGAGGGGACCTGAGAGCTGTCTATTCTTTTGCTCTACTGTCCTTAGTGTTTTGGTTTTCTTCCTTGTGCTTATTCCCTTGTTATTACCAGTTGGCTGTGGCAGCTCCAAATATAACCATTTTCACAGCAAAGAAAAGGGTAAACTAGTAGTGTCTTTCTGTCATTTTCTACAAGGAGAAGGAAAGATTTTTCACAATACACTCCAGTAGGTTTACCTTTAAATTTCATTGATAATAACTAGTAAGGGAAGCTGAAGGCTCAGTGAACAAAGAACACTTGTAATCCATTGCTTAGGGCTTGGCACATCGAAGCTCTGAATGCAAGGTTCTGTCAGCAAGGAGGAAGGGGAGACTTGTGTTTGGTAGGACAATACTTGGTCAAAGTAAGTATCTTCTTTCTGGAGAGAGTCATCCCTATGTAATTGAGAAATTGTTTTTTATTTTTTGTAGTGTTTGACAAATACATGACTATATCAGGATTTCAAATTGAGGAAACTATTGACCGGGAGACTTCTGGGAATTTGGAGCAACTACTTCTTGCTGTTGGTAGGTAATTTTACGTATGTGTAATATTTATGGTGAAAAAAGATAAATTATTTTATTCAATTGAGACCATATCTGAAAATAAGCACCTAGTTATGAAAAAAGAGTTTGACGTGATATTTGGGAGAAGCAAACTCCTAAATTTCCAATGCAAAAAATGTTGGTTTTCATGTTGGAAATGCATGATCCTCTGGTTAGTTAATGCAATCCTATGGAAACGCTAGAAGACTTGTTTGAAAATTGTTTGAAGCTGCATTAAATGTGTTAGTATTTCATTATGAACCTGAAATGTTGTAGACATTTCTCAGAGGGTTGTAAATATTATTTCTGATATCTGTGAAGTTTTAGAATTTTTTTGAATATTGTCCTCACAGTTTTGGGGCAGATTAAGACATTGTCATTTGGTTTAAAAAAAAAAAAGAATATTTTTGATCTAATAGAATATGTAATGATGGTTGTTTTCAGACTGCATAATTGAGAGTTTTGTTTTAACTAAATATTTAGAATCTGGAAAAATTGAGGAACTGAGTTTGTGCAGCTAATTATAGTATTTCACACTCTGCAAATCCAGGGGCAGTCTAGTCTGTGAGTTCCCAGATATTTGGTAGTCTGTCTGTTCTCCAAGTATTGCGTAGTGAGCTCAGGTTTTTGTGTTTGTTGTCTTCTGGAAAATAGGCTGAAGATAACATGAACCATTTCTAAAAGTAGCCTTTCATTTGAGTATGTAATTAACAGACTTTCACTAGAAAACTTAGCTCCTTCATAATTAGAATACATGTAAAATTTATGACATTTTTAGTTACTGGTGGCTGTTTTTTTTAAGCATGGGTAAAAGAAGAATTAAGAAAACTCCAGATGCAAAGATTATTTTTGTATATTAAGGCATTTTCATATGATAGTTTTTCTAAAGCTAAGCAGACTGAGGTCTGAGCAGTCTTAGACATATACATGTTCACGTACACGTTCAGAAGGGACATGCCTTTCTGATGTCAGTGTACCTGGGTGTTTGTGCTGTAATGGACAGGCACATGCTGCTCTGTGTGAACCACAGATGTTAAAGAATATGGAACATGCACAGGAATACAGGAAGATAGTCCAGGTGTAATAATCTTACATTATTTGCTTGAATGTCTGGGAATGAAACTTCTAAGGTGTTTGTATAATTTATCGCTTTATCACCAATAAGAAGGTTGTCTGATAACAACCCAAGCTGCCAAAGCTGTAGTATCCAAAAAGTGTTCATAGAAATAAAGTATGCCCCTTGTTCTATGTGCCTTTTTGTATAGCCCTAAAACTCCAAGGAATACCGAATTCAGGGTCTAATAAAATACTTGGTGAATGAGGAGATGAGTTTATCTTGTAAATAAGCAACTCTTTAGCCTTTGTCACTTTTATGCTTTTAGAGAAGTAGGGCTATAAGCAAGAGGCAACATTTGATTTTTAATTACTTCTTTTTATATCAGAATAGTATCTGACCATGGGATTGTTTGTTTTCTCAGTGAAATCTATTCGTAGTGTACCTGCCTACCTTGCTGAGACCCTCTACTATGCTATGAAGGTAAATTGATATCTCAAATCCTCCATCTGATAACTTTCTCTTTCTAATTATTATCTTTCTCTATTTCTGATTGTGTTTTAGATGATAGACCTTGGGAATTTTTCTCTTCTTAAAACTCGCAGTGTCGTTCTACTAAATTGTTTTACTTTATTGATTCACCCTAACTCAGGCACATTTAAAGCTATATTTGAAGTAAACAAGGCACCTCTTTCTCTTTTTTAAAGGGAGCTGGGACAGATGATCATACACTCATCAGAGTCGTGGTGTCCAGGAGCGAGATTGATCTGTTTAACATTAGAAAGGAGTTTCGGAAGAATTTTGCCACCTCTCTTTATTCCATGATTAAGGTAATAAAACAGTTCTTTAAATTATGTTTAGAAATCCGAAGTAGACCAATACATAGAGCATACAAGACACGTATGGAAGAATCCAATACTGTGTTAGGTTTAAAATTGTAGTGGTCTGATTAGAGAGTTGTGAGTTACACAGCTCAGTAGAATGTTTCCTGAAGGGGTGATGATGGCTTCTAAGTGAAAGGTTTGGCTGAGGCTCTTGGTGAACCCAACAAACCCAGCCCCTTGCCCATGATAATAATGTGATCTTTTATCAGTTCCAGCTGTCCTTATTAGTTCTTCCTTTATTTCCTATCAGTTTTCTCTTTCTTTATTTTCTGTTATCACCTTGTCTCTGGTGTTGGTTCATAGTTCAGGAGAGAGCCAGACAGGTCTAGAGTAAGCAAGGAGCCTAGGGATTATTATCCTTTTTATTCTTTTAAAAGTGATGTGCTCTGTGGCCTGTAATTAAATTTGGCTTGCAGTCTTTTGATGTTTTCTTCTTCTTCTTTTTTTTTTTTTTTTTTATTGATAGAGGTTAATGTGGGCTATATGCAAAGCAGGATTTCAGTTGAGCAAAAGCTTTTAATTTAGTATGTGTGTGCTGTGGCTGGAAAATTTATCCATGCACTTGTCGCTTAAAACATTAATTTGTCCGCACATCTGTGTGTGAGACAAGCAGGGCAAAGCATGTCCTGCCCTTCTGTTTCTGAGCCAAAGCCAGAGCAGCCTGGAATTCTCAGCATTGTCCCCTGTAGCCACATACGTTCTGTGTGATAGACACTAGAGTCTATTTAGAAAGCTGAATTTTAGCATAGTTGTTAAAATTTCCCCGTTCTTCGTGCTATCAGAAGGAAGAACATACTTCACTATGTGAGAGACTTTTGCCTTTAAGGGGTAAAATTAGAAAGTTAAACATAAGTCCCAGTGGTAGGAAACTCACTGTATA
Source organism: Loris lydekkerianus (assembly GCA_963574355.1). Taxonomy (NCBI): domain Eukaryota; kingdom Metazoa; phylum Chordata; class Mammalia; order Primates; family Lorisidae; genus Loris; species Loris lydekkerianus. The sequence continues at coordinate 3,364 of CAUYPK010100930.1, read as the reverse complement.
ACATTCCTGATGAGAAAGTTATACATGCACATACACAGAGATTATCCACTTGGGAGAAATGTCGTATGAATAAAATTTGTTTATCAGGTATCTATTAGTTTTAATTTTTTATTTATTAGTTTTAAAATATTCTGTGGCTTCTGTGAGTCATGGAGGTTAACAGAACACATTTGGTTCCAGAGTGATACATCTGGGGACTATAAAAAAGCCCTCCTGCTGCTCTGTGGTGGAGAAGATGACTGAGGTGCCACCAGGACAGTGCTCCCCACTCAGCACCTGCACAGCCCCACTGCCTCCCTTCAGCACGTCCAGCTGCACTTCTTATACGCCAGTGCTTAGCACATCGCCTTAATCACACTATATGCTGATGACCACATACCTGTCGTAAGATAAAATAGGGGTGCTTCCTTTTGATCTTTGGTTAAGATCTTACTATCTCTTTGGCTGCTGTAGTACCAAAGTGTACTTATGTTACTAAGTCCAATGTATGGGTCATTCATATTTTCCTTTAAGAGATCAGATTACTTTTAGCCTTTTTAAAAACCTCCCTTATATTAAATTGATAACCGTTTTACCTTACTCAGAACCTTCGCTTTGAAATTGTGAACTCCTGAAAGTGTGAACTCCTGAAATTGTGAACTCCTGAAAGTGTAGTCAAGTCTGTTACTGAACTAAACTTGCAAAAGTATGGTGGCTGTATTCAAAAGTTTGATGAGAAATAAACATTTCCTTCTCCCTGAATTATGTGTGTGTGTTCAGAAAGTGTAACTATTTAACATTATTTTTTTTTTTTTAAAGCTAGTCAATTGATAACAGGGTCAGTTAAGAATTAAATTTATAGTTAGTCTTTTGAGTAATAAGAAACTCATTACCAACACCACAAACTATGAATTTCCTCCATGATGTGGAATGAGGGAGAAATGGCAGGATTCTCTGACTTATTTGCAGCATGTTTATTTGAGCATCTGTTAAGGCAATACTTGTGGTGCTATCTGCTTAGTAGGAGAACTAATTTTTGAACTTAACCTAAAACTTGAGAGTACTACTTTCTGTTTCCTATTATAAACTCCCACCATCTCTCATTTACCATCTGCTACCTTTGAGATAAAAAACTGGGTAATATTTGTTTTGGAAGCAGTTTCTTTTTCTGTTCTAATATAGAATGGCCGTAAAGTTCGCGTGCCATTTAAAATAGTTTAAATTGCACATGAACTCTATGTCCACCCTGTATTTACCGTTCAGATTTCTGCTTTTAAACTTCCATTTCAGTTGATGTCATTTTTCTTTTTGTACTTATGTTCCTTCTAGTCCTATCATTGATTTTTTTTAAAAGCAAAATGATTGTCATAAATAACACATTTTTAATAAAATGAACTATTATCTCTTTGAAAGCTTTTAAGTAGTGATAATGTTCTCACAACCTTAGATGCTCATTAAAATAACCAGAGGAACCTTAAAAATTGTGAATATGTACATAGGACATTGGATTTTTGTTTTTGAAAGCTTCGTGGGCAATTTTGTTGCAGAGGCAGTTTGAAGATCAAGTTACCTCTACCGTTCATATGGAATATGATGTGTTTCAAAGAGTTTTGTTTTGTTTTCTGAATAGCCCACTGGCTTTAAATATAATCCCTGGATTATTTGTCATTCTTCAAAAGAAATGAATTAATGAGCTTTAACATTTGCTATATTTAATCTATAAATGCTGTATCTGTTCTGCTACAGTGAACACATTGTGTCCCTGTGTTTTCTGAGACACAATAAGCCAATTAATAACGCTACAGTCACCTCAAGGGAAAGGTGGAGTTATAGGTCCCTCACATTCAATAAAAAACTAGAAATGATTAAGCTTAGCAAGGAAGGCATGTCCAAAGTTGAGATAAGCTGAAAGTTAGACCCCTTGTGCCAAACAGTTAGCCAAGTTGTGAATCTAGAGAAAACATTCTTAAAGGAAATTAAGATTGCTAATCCAGTGAACATATGAATGATAAGAAAGTAAAACAGCCTTATTGCCGACAGCCTTATTGGCTGCTGTAGTACCAAAGTGTACTTATGTTACTAAGTCCAATTTATGGGTCATTTATGTTTTCTTTTAAGGTGTCAGTTTGCTTTTAGCCTTTTAAAAACCTTCCTTTATATTAAATGAATAACCATTTTACCTTAATCAGAACTTTAGCTTTGAAATTGTGAACTCCTGAAAGTGTTATTAGTCAAGTTTGTTACTAAACTAAACCTGAAAAATTATGGTGGTTGTGTTAAAAAAATTGATGAGAAATAAAAATGACCAACATACCTGTCATGGGAGAAAATAGCGGTGCTTCCTTCTGATCTTTGGTTAAGATTTTATCTCTTTTTCTAAACTATAGTCTAGTTTATTAATATTTAGTTATTACACATATGGAAAAAGTTCGGGAGTCTGCATGGAATGTAAAACCAGCCACAACATTTCCTTAAGCCAAAGTCTAATAAAGAGCAAAATCCTTAACTCATTAATTCTGTGAAGCCTGAGAGAGGTGAGGAAGCTGCAGAATAAAGGTTGGAAGCTACGAGCGGTTGGTTATGAAGTTTAAAGAAAGAAACTATCTCCATAACATGAAGTCAAGGTGAAGCAGCAAGTGCTGGTAGCATCTGTAGTAAGTTCTCCAGAAACCTGATTAAGATAATTCATGAAGGTGGCTGCACTAAACCACAGATTATCAGTATAGATAAAATAACCTTCAATGGGCAGAAGATGCCATCTAGGACCTTCCCAGCTACAGAGGAAAAGCCAGTGTCTGGCCTCAAAGCTTTAAACGACTGGCTGACTCTTCCCAGGGGCTAAATAGCCGGTGACTTTAAGTTGAAGCCAATGTTCATTTATTATTCCACAAATCCTAGAGTCCTCAAGAATTATGCTAAATTTACTCTGCTTATGCTAAGTGAAACACCACACTCTGGATGTGGTGTACAAACAGTACATTTGTTTATAACCTGGTTTACTGAGTATTTTAAGCCCATTGTTGAGACCTACTTCCCTGAAAAAAAGATTCCTTGAGACTTTTCCTCTTTCATCTTTACATGGATGGAGTTGGAACATATCCTTCTTAGTAAAGTATCCCAAGAATGGAAGAAAAAGTACCCAATGTACTCAGCCTTACTATGAAACTAATTTAGGGCTTTCACATGAAAGCTATGTTACAACCTAAGAATAGGGGAAAGGGGGAAAGGGAGAAGAGGGAGGGGAGAGGGGGGTTGAGGGAGGGGTATTGGTGGAATCACACCTACAGGGCATCTCACAAGGGCAAGGGTGAAACTCAGCAAATGTGAAATGTAAATGTCATGCCACGGTGACTGGGAAAATGCCAGGAAGGCTATGTTGAATATT
>CAUYPK010100926.1:0-12059 GCA_963574355.1 Loris lydekkerianus | reverse complement strand
TCCATTCGTGGGTCACTGGGCACTTGGGCTTCTTCCATGACTTAGCAATTATGAATTGGGCTATAATAAACATTCTGGTGCAAATATATTTGTTATAAAGTCATTTTTGGTCTTCTGGATATATACGTAGTAGAGGAATTGCAGGATCAAATGGCAGGTGTATTTTTAGATCCCTAAGTGATCTCCAAACATCTTTCCAAAAGGAACATATTATTTGCATTCTCACCAGCAGTGCAGAAGTGCTCCCTTTTCTCCACATCCACGCCAGCATCTATGGTTATAGGATTTTGTGATGTGAGCTAATCTTATTGGAGTTAGATGATATCTCAAAGTAGTTTTGATTTGCATTTCTCAAATGATGATTAAGGATGATGAGCATTTTTTTCATGTGTCTGTAGGCCATGCACCTTTCTTCTTCAGAGAAGTTTCTATTCAAGTCCCTTGCCCACCCTGAGATGGGATCATTTGTTGTTTTCGTGCTAATATGTATGAGTTCTCTATGGATTATGGTTATTAAACCTTTGTCAGAGATTTAAACTGCAAATATCTTCTCCCATCCTGAGGGCTGTCTACTTGCTTTACGTACTGTGTTCTTGGCTGTGCAGAAGATTTTTAATTTGATCAGATCCCAGTAATGCATCTTTTGGTGTTGCTTCAATTGCCTGGGGAGTCTTCCTCATAAAATATTCGCCCAGGCCGATTTCTTCAAGAGTTTTCCCTGCACTTTCTTCTAGTATTTGTATAGTTTAATGTCTTAAGTTTAAATCTTTAATACAGTGAGAATCTATCTTTGTTAATGGTGAAAGGTGTGGGTGCAGTTTCAGTCTTCTACAGATCGCCAGCACCATTTGTTAAATAGGGAATCTTTTCCCCACTGACTGTTTTTAATTGGCTTATCAAAGAACAAATGATGGTAAGTAGCTGGGTTCATCTCTTGGTTCTCTACTCTGTTCCATACATCTACCTCTCTGTTTTTGTGCCAGTACTGCCATGCTGTTTTGATCACTATTGATTTATAGTATAGACTGAGGTCTGGTAGCGTGATTCCTCCTGATTTGTTTTTATTTTTGAGTAATGTCTTGGCTATTTGAGTTTTTTCCTGATTCCATATTGCATTAAAATTGTATATTGCTTTGGGTAGTATGGACATTTTAACAATGTTGATTCTTCCCAGCCATGAACATGTTATGTTTTTCCATTTGTTAACATCTTCAGCTATTTCTTTTCTCAGAGTTTCATAGTTCTCTTCATAGAGATCTTTCATATCCTTTGTTAGGTATGACAAATATTTAATCCCAAATATTTAATCTTCTTTGGCACTACTATAAAAGGAATAGAGTCCTTGACTATTTTTTTAGCTTGACTATTGTTGGTATATATAAAGGCTACAGATTTATGAGTATTGATTTTTTAACTTGAGATGCTGCTGTATTTCTTGATCACTTCTAAGAGTTTTGTAGTTGAATCCCTGGGGTTTTCAAGATATACAATCATATCATCTGCGAGGAGTGAAAGTTTTATCTCCTCTGACCCTATATGGATACCCTTGATCACCTTTTCTTGCCTGATTATGATGGCTAAGACTTCCACTACAATGTTCAAAAGCAGTGAAGACAGGGGGCAACCTTGCCTGGTTCCTGATCTGAGTGGAAATAATTTCAATTTAACTCAATTTCATATGATATTGGCTGTGGGTTTGCTGTAGATGGCCTCTCTCAGTTTAAGAAATGTCCCTTCTATACCAATTTTCTTAAGTGTTCTGATCATAAAAGGATGCTGGATATTATCAAAAGCTTTTTCTGCATCAATTGGGAGGATCATATGGTCTTTGGTTTTTATTTTGTTTATGTGATGTATTATATTTATAGATTTATGTATATTGAACCAGCCTTGAGACCCTGGGATAAAACCAACTTGGTCATGGTGTATAATTTGTTTAATGTATTGCTGGATGTTGTTTGCTAGGATCTTATTGAATATTTTTGCATCTATATTTGTTAAAGATATTGGTTTATAATTTTCTTTGCTTGTTGGGTCTTTTCCTGGTTTGGGGATCAGGGTGATATTTGCTTCATAGAATGTGTTGGGAAATATTCCTTCTTTTTCTATGCTTTGGAAAAGGTTATATAATATAGGTACTAGTTCTTCTTTAAAGGTTTGGTAGAATTCCAATGTGAAGCCAGATGGTCCTGGTTTGAACCACCACCCTCGGTATATGGGGCCAGCACCCTACCCACTGAGCCATAGGTGCCGCTCCCAATAGTCGGAGATTTTAACACCCCTTTGGCGGTGTGGGATAGATCCTCCAATAAGAAAGTAAGAAAAGAAATTCTGGACTTAAACGTCACCATACAACAATTGAAGTTAATAGACATCTACAGAACATTTTATCCTAACAAAATTGAATGCACATTCTCCTCCTTCGCCCTTGGAACATTCTTCAAAACTGATCACATCTTAGGTCACAATGCTAACCTCAACAAATTTAAAAGAATAGAAATTATTCCTTGTATTTTCTCAGATCATCATGGAATAAAAGTTGAATTCACCAATAATAGGAATCTGTATACTCATACAAAGACATGGAAACTAAATAACCTTATGTTGAAAGATAGCTTGGTCAAAGAGGAGATTAAGAAAGAATTACCAAGTTTTTGGAACAGAATGATAATGAATATATGAACTATCAGAACCTCTGGGATACTGCAAAGGCAGTCCTAAGAGGGAAATTTATAGTGCTACAAGCCTTCCTTAAGAGAATGGAAAAAGAGGAAGTCAATAACTTAATGGGACCTCAAGCAACTGAAAAAGGAAGAACACTCCAACCCAAAACCCAGCAGAAGAAGAGAAATAACCCAAATTAGAGCTGAATTCAGTGAAATCAAAAATAAAAGAATTATTCAAAAGATCGAAGAATCAAAAAGTTGGTTTTTTGAAAAGTTTAACAAAATAGATAAACCCTTGGCTAGCTTAACCAGAAATAGAAAATTAAAATCCCTGATTTCATCAATCAGAAAGGACAAAGGTGAAATAACAACAGACACCTCAGAAATTTAAAAAATTCTTAATGAATACTACAAAAAACTTTATTCTCAAAAATATGAAAATCTGAAAGAAATTGACCAATACTTGGAAGCATGCTACCTTCCTAGACTTATCCAGAAAGAGTTCTCCATTATTTTTTGATTATCTTTTCCTCCTTGATTGAATCTATGTATCTTTACCTTTTATTTCTATTTTTCATTTTTTTTTTTAATGGAGTGGGTTAATTTTACTTTGTGTGAAATGATTTCAATTTATTCTTTTCAGTAATTTGTTTTAAGGCATTTGATGTTCTTTTTCGTGGTATTCTATTTTTATCGTATTGATATCATTTCTTCCTGAAGACTAATTCTTTTCTGAGTTCTCCTGTGATTTCTAAAATACTTAGGTTTCCCACTGAGTATGTTAATCCTTATGCATATCCTCTTTCAAAGTATTGGTCTTCCTTAGATGTCTGATGATTCTGGTTGTAGTTTCATAGCTGATGATGAAAGAGCAGGCTGCTGATTCAGGGCTGCGTGAGACAATGTTCTCCACTTGGGCCGGGTGTTTCGCTCTTCTGTGAGTCTGCTGCTAGAAGGGCACATCTGACTGGCAGCTCCGTGTCCTCCTTGGCTGGAGGATTTTGCTTTCAGATGTAAGGACTATGAGCAGCCATTAGATAGGCCTGCCCCAGCCCATGGCTACGCTGAGAGCTTTACTCTGGAGACCCCAACTCCATAGTCTTAAGTTTTAATCTTCCCCAGAAAATCCATTACTTTTTTCCTGTACACACACATGTGCATGCGCGCACACACACACACACACACACAATTAGGTATGCAACAACTTTCATGGCCCTGTTTGTCTTCCCTTTGTTTTCAGTCATGCTAACACATTGCCTGGCCCTGAGGTACAGAGGACATGCACTAGCTGTTTTCAATGGCCATATAATAGTATATGTAACACATAGCTTTTATGTATTTGCTTCTGAGGGTTCACTGCTCATTAAGATACATCCTCTGTACTTCAGCAGCTAATAGTCTGGCTTTTAATGGAAAAAACAGATGTGTAAACAAATCACTAAAATAAAGAGAGAAAAGAGGGGTAGAATGTGGTTGTCCTAAGTGCTGGATGTATTGAGAAAAAGAGATTAAGTCTGAACCTGTGTGTGTATGTGTGTATGTGTATGTGTATGTGTGTGTGTGTGTGGGGGGGGGGGCGTGCAGAAGCTACAGAGAGGAGGTGGCATGTCTAGAGGCAAAAGAGCACATTGGCTGAAATCAGCCTCTGGAGCCAGGCTGCTTGAATTAGAATCTTGCCCTGTCACTGACTAGCTATCCCTGGACAAGTTTTGCTCTTTTTGCTGGCTCCCTTCCCCTGTGTAATGGGCATACCTTAATAGTCCTGACCACTTAGGGTTTTTTGAGGGTTAAATGAATTGCTATGTGTAAAATGCTTCAATGATGTCTTTCACACAGTACATGTTAGCTCCTGTTATTATTGCTATTATTTCTTGATGTGGCCTCCGATGGTAAGTTCATAGCCAGAGGACAGGCAGATGGTTACCACAGGGGAGATAAGCGCTGTGGGAGAAGGCACAGTGGCATGGAAAGTACAGCCACATTTAGAGGGAGGGAATGGTTGGATATGACCATGTATGATTAGAGCACAGGGTTTCAGGGCTTGTGCCAAAATAAAACCAAAAGGAGGCTGGGAAGATCCCAAGAGGATTGGAAGCCATGAAGTAGCTGCTTACACAGCCGCCTCCCATTGCATTCTGGCTTTAGCTACTGTCTGCGTGCTAAGTAACACTAGTTAATGAAGTTAGGGATTCTTTAACATACATAATTCTTAAAACTTCTGGAGGCCCCATTTGATAGGTGGTGTGAACAAATTAGTGACAATAGGAACAGACAGAAATATCTCTCTGTGGAAGCAATAGGATTAAAAATAATTGAATGAAAAGATATGTAGTTCAGAGGGGAGGGATTAGTTAGGAGGGCTAGACTTCTAGAAAACTTGGCACTATGAAATCTTGTCCAGTGTGTGGATGGTTTAGAAAGATTTTGGAGAGACGTGAGCAAGAGATTTCTAACCCTACAGAGCTACCGTAAGATGCAGTGGCTTGCCCTGTGAGACAGCAGGCATCCAGTTACTGGAAGTGCCCTTGCAAATGGAGGTTGCTGGATGTGTGTTGATGAGGGGGTGGGGGGAATGTCTGCATGAGGTGGGCTCATATTCTTCAAGGTTTCTTTCAATTCCAAGTGCGCATGGCTTCCAGGCCAGAACCCAGTTCTGAGTTTCTTCAGCTGCAGTATCAGCACCTCCTCTACTCCGTCATGGGTTACAGATGTGTGGTTCACTTTGTTTAAGACGTTTCAAGACTAAAGGGAAGAATTGGTTAGTCAAGCAGTCAGACTGGGTCTAAGCTCTAAGACCATTCTTGCTTGCCATAACATTGGGATGTCTGCCTAACCCAGACCCAAAATAGCTTTAAAAAATCTTTAGTCACTGTTTCCCACCCTCTAATTAAACATGGCCTGCGTTCTTTCTAAAGATCAGACTATATTCCCCGTACCACTCAGCCTCCTTCCTCTGTTTTGCTGCAATAACTCCCAATCCCTGCCTTGCGGTCTGGGAGGGTCCTGACCTGTGGCCACCTCCACAAGGCCTGGTTGGAAGGCAGTGTGTGCTGGACTCCTCTCAGACCCAGCTTCTACTTTGCCTTGGCTCCTTCCAGGCCTTCATCTGAAGAATGAGGCTGCTTTTTTTTTTTTTTTTTTGAATGTTTCCTCTCATGCCTTTACCCAATGTTCTCAAGCCCCCAAAGCAAAGCCATTATTTTTCATTCAGGAGGCTTTTACAAGTCAAGTTTCATTCTTAAAGATTCATTGGTACCACAAGATTGAAGCCAGCATGGAAAGCTTCAAACAGGGCTGCCTGGGACAGAGGCTTTCGGGCTTGTACAAGTCTTCAAAGGATAAAATTCAAACACTATTTCCACAGGAAGGTGGAGAACCTGAGGAAACTGAAACAATTTTTCTACATTCTGGCCGCTGATCCTTGCCGAGGATGTCGGTTTGCCTGTGTTTTATGCTGTACTGCGCAAAATAAACACCGCGCACAAAGAGCGCTAATTGCTTCATTTATTCTCCCATTTAGCCAGGGAAATATCAGAGCTTAGTCAGCCCCAGAACGGAAAATTACATGTTGATGAGAAAATAACCACACTGAAGCAATGACAATGCAATTCAGGTTCTGCTCGTTCACATATTTTATTTATCCAGTAGGAAGAAAAAAAAAAAAAAGACAACTCTAAAGTGGCACAATTCTGAGAGAATACCAAGGTCACGTTTTTCATTTTCCTCAGTCTAATTTAAATCCACAGATTAAATAAAGGTGCAAGGGATGAGACGAACATCTTGCTGGGGAATAAAACATCTTATTTGACAATGAAAACCCCTTTTAAGGTTAATATCTGCCCAGGGATTTCTTATTTGAAGATGGCTTACTTTTGTCTTTATAAAAAATATGATGGCATTATATAAACTGCTGGGGTTGGATATTTAACCGTAGGTAGTATGAAGCTTGCTGACTTGGTGATTTTCCAGGAGTCTAATTCTGAAATCAGAGCCACAAATTTCAGAGGTGATGAGAGCCACAAAAATATCCTTTAAATATCCATGGGGGAGATACTTGATGACACGTGGCAAAAAGGAATCTCAGATGTTTGAACAGGGAGGGTCCTCAGACACTGCAGTCCAGAACTCTCATTATACTGATGGTGAAAGTGAGGTCCGGGATTGCCCTGACATCATTCAGCTAGTTGTTAGAAGGAACTCAAAATTCCTAGTTTCTAACACAATGCTTTGGAAACTGTGTAAATAGAGACTCCTAATATTAATTTCTTTGCCAAGATTCTAAAGTTGGCAATTTGAGCTTTAAAAAGAAAATCTGGAGAAAACAGAGATTTGTGGAGAATGCTGATAACTTTGTATCTAATCTCAGGAACCTCATGTTAAGATACAGTTCAAAGACTGAGATTTGGGTCAAAGTCAGAGAATTCCACATTTCTGTGAACACACAAGACAATGTCTCACACATCGTGAGACAGTAATGAAAGACAGCACCACGCAGGAAAGAGTAGAAAAACCATATTAGAAAATAAAATGGTCCACGTTAGTCACTGGTGGGCTGGTCTAAACTGTTCAGCACTCCCAAATAACATGGAAAATAACACTAAGTCACAAGACATGAAAGAGGTGTTGTGGAAGGCTCCTGCTGGGCACGCAGAGACACCCCTGTGAGCAGCTGGATGTGTGTGCCCGGTTGGCACACGGCATCAGCCTTTCAACAGAGCCACCTGAACTGAGCAAGTGTGCGCTCGCCCCTTAGCTGCCCACAGTGGAACACGGCCCTGGGGCAGGCCACGCCAAATCCTCATCATCTGAAAAACTGGCCTGCTCCATTCAACCATGTGTGTAAATCAGACAGGGAGGACTGGGGTGGGAAACCCTTCAGGTTGCTGATAGAGGCTGGACATTTTGAACCCTGGACAAGGTGACTGGAATCTTTGTTTCCCCTGGGCCTGGAGCTTTAATAATGGGCTGGATGTGGGCCTTGATGTCTGCAATCTGCTCTTTAAACTTCTGCTGAAGGAATTTTTCTTCTTTGGAGTAGCTTTTTGCAAACATGGACATCAGCAGGCACCCTGCCATGGCTGTGCCCCCGATGCAGAAGAGAACAGCTCCTGCCAGCTTGTACATGTCAAGGGCACCGTTAAACTGGATGGCATGGGTGTCAACCACCACAAAATCAGCTTCGCCAAATGCTTCAATTTTCGGGGGCACAAGAAAGCCCACTGCCAGAACAGTCAATCCGAGAATCACGAAGACTGTGCCTGAGATGAGCCCGACCTGGAGGAAGAAAACAAAAGAAGAAAGACTAAGGAAGGAGCTTCAGCTCCTCGCTGAGCCCTCTGGGACAGGACTTGTCCTCTTTTTGAGAGAATATTCCTAGTTCCCCAAAATTGGCATGAAAACCAAGAAGGTGAAAGGAAGACTTTCCTGATTTTAACGCTAGCCAGAAACTGCAGCACTGGGTCTTGATTTCTTTCATTGTTTTATTTGGTCTTGAGGAAGAGAAAAGCAGCTCAGATACCCAGGGGCTGGCCTGACTCCATCCCCGAGGCATTCATGTTGCAGAAGCTAGCTAGGGAACTCACACGAAACTATTCTCCCTTTGGGCACATTCAGTCTCAGAGGACATTAACACCAGGCAAACTTATCCTGTGACCCCGATGAAGACAAAACAATGCCCCTTTATCATTTCTGTCTAAGCAAAGACAAAAAGCCATTGTGCAGACAAGATACTAAACAGTCCCTTCTCCTGACTAATGTGAATGGCTGCTACTTCTTTACCCATTATTGCTTTAGTCTCACTCTTGTCTGCTCTCCCTACACATAAGATTTATGAAGACATTCAATCACAGCACTGTCCCTGACAATTCACAGTGAACTCTTGCTTCATCAGACCCTCTCCCAAATCACCCAGCTAAAGTCCACATCTTATAACACTTCCTTTTTCACAGTCTCTTACTGAAATGCCGCATATCCCCTATGGAGTCATTCTCTCTCACTGCAATGAGTAATAAACCCAACCTGTTCAGCATTATAGGTATGTTCCTGGGGGTGTTGGTTCCTTCTCTGCTTACTTGAAAAAGAGGTGGGGAGTTACAAAGACTGTAAACATCCTCCAGCCAAAACACCATTAGGAAATGTAGATTCTGAGGGGGTAAATCCTTGGCCTAGAGATGGCTAGCTTGCAAGGTGCAGAAGCAGGGCCTAGAAGACCTTACCTCGTTCTCTCTCATAGGTAACTATTTGGGATGTGCTTGTGCAGATACTAACACATGTTAAGAGTAGCAGATGGAGGTTAAACTGTATTAGCTCGAGTTCTAATGAACTGTAACATGTTGAAGATGGAAAGTGACATGGTTGAAGCACACGGATTTGGAAGGAACACAGTCAAGCTGGGATTCTAACATTGCCACCTAGCAACTTGAATCATAAAAGGAAAGTTACTTAAAAAAAAAAAAAAAAGGAAAGTTACTTAAATGTTCTTGTTAACTTCTCCATCTACAAAATAACAAATGATAATAGTACCTGCTTCATAAAGTTGTTGTGAGGATGAGATGAAACCATGCACGAAAGTACTTAGTCTTGTACCTGGCTAAGTAATACATTATAATAAGTAGCTAGTGCTATTATTATTGTTTGGAAATACACCTCTTGTAAAATTGTCATGCTGCATCGCCAGTGGTATTGCAACCATTGCTCAACATTTGGAATAAGGAACAGTAAATGCTGTTATTTATTTCTAAAACACATTTTTCACTTCTTCTTACTCCTAATTACTTTTGGTTAGAATAACAAGGCTGGGAAAATAACCAAATATAAAACACCATTTAATCTTCACTATTTAAATTGTATTTATTTAATGAACTTATTTATTAAATTGTAGGGATAATGCACTAATAAGGAGGCCTAGCTACTAGAAGGAAGACATGCAATAAATCCATCATCCTAGCAAAGAGAGGGTAAAGAGAACCATTATGACCTAGAACAGCAGTTCTCAACCTGTGGGTCATGACCCCTTTGGGGGTCTCCTGCATAGCAGATATTTATATCATGATTCATAACAGTAGCAAAATTATAGTTATGAAGTAGCAACAAAAATAATTTTATGGTTGGAGGTCAACACAACATGAGGAACTGTATTAAAGGGTTGCAGCATTATAAAGGTTGAGAACCACTGACCTAGAATAATACTAGATGTGCTTCTCATTAAATCCTCATAAACATCTTAGGAGAGATAAGTATTTTTCTTCCCAGTTCACCTGCTAGAAATAGAGGTTTATGGGGCCAAAGAGTATAGTTGAAGGTCATATTATTAGCAGGTGGTATGACTGCGTTCTAATCCAGGTCTGTGTGATCATTCTTCCAATTTTTCTTCCACCCATGATACTTCACCAGTTACTATTTTGTATATTTCCTGTTATCTTTTCTTTGAACTTGAAAAGAGTTTAAGCCACCATATATGGACTAATTTCATTAATGCAATCCTGTAGAGACACTGAAACACACACACACAGTCTATAGGATGTCTTATGAAAAAAAACAAAAATAAGCTATTTTACATAAAAGTACTACAGGAAAACTAGGTTGTAAAATATAACATTTTAGGTTGCTTTTTTTGTTCTAAATACTGTGGCAAGTACATTCACCTTTCAAGACTAACAATTATTTATAACTTAAGAAATGACTCACAACAGAAAATTCTGAATGCACAGCTAAATTAATTTAAATATCCATGGTGACATGCTTCCTATGTGACTAAATTACCTCCTTCTTTAAGAACTGGCACTAATTCTCAAAAATTGAGGGCAGCAAAACTGTATCCCTTTTAGTTTCCGAGGTTCTGCCGAGCCAGTAGGACCAAAGCTCTCTGTCTTGCGTTTCTGTCTTGGCTCCTCACTGCTCTGATTCCAGCCTGACACTCAATAAATAGTCCTGACTGAGTAACTCAGACCACCAGGCTGCTGAACACACAGCCAGGTGACTGATTCTGGGAGTGGTCTGCTCCTCAGCTGGGCAGTGCTTTCGATGAAAATTCACTGTTGGACTATCATTCAGAAGCTAAAAGGCAAAGCATGGTTTGCAGATGGCAGAACTCCTGCTCGTTTTAAGAACTGGCAAGTGGCTGTCCCCACTGAGCCTTCTCCTTTTTCTCACTTATATCTGAGGATCACAGGCAGGCCCTGCCATCTGTGGTGGGGAGGACAGTGTAGTGAACAGCTGACTTAAGGATTCTGAAGGTGCCATCAACGCAAGTCTAACAAGGATCTCCCAAGGCTGTGCTTGCTGAGGGATTCCAAACCTGTTAACGTGTGGGAGGGAGAGCTTGGGACAGGCTGCTTTTTAACTTCACTCAGAGTATAGTGGAGGTGAGGAGCCAGGTCGGATACATCAGCGTACCGGAAGGAATAAATTTGGGGAGCGATTCCATATTGTATCATAAAAATTGTCTCTGGAGTTGAAGTGGTCTCAGGTCTAAGAGAAAGAGGGCTCTGCTAAACTGAGAGCGTAAACAAATTGCAGAAGTTATTTAAGGGACCAAGGAAGCAAAGCAGCTCTGTTTAGGGCCACACAGAAGAGCTGGGATGCTGCAGGGAAGGTCCTCCAGACGCGGTAGAGCCTCCGGGGACCTTAGGGTGGTGAGGTCCACTCCGTAGTGGGAGATTTGAAGGATCTCTCCAGGACACGATAACCCATAAAAGCAGGGACAAGGACAGTTGTTTTGTTTTTGGCCGGGGATGGGTTCGAACCGTCACCTCTGGCATATGGGGCCCATGCCCTACTTCTTTGAGCCACAGGCACCGCCCCAAGGACAGTATTTGTGCTGGGACTTCTGATGACTCTCTTTGTTTGCTGTGGTGAGGATATGTGAAAACTCATTCCTTTGCCAATGGAAAGGAGAACTGGATGGGACTTAGGAGGGGGGCTTAGATTCCAGAAATTCTACTGGTGGGGGCTTCAAGCCAGAGCCAGCTGTCATTTTGACCAATATCCTCTTAGCTGTAGCTCAGCGAGCTCATGAGCTCTGAAAATGCAGTTTACTCCGACAGACAGAGCTGGCCGCTGCGGCAACACAACTGTGCAGGCGGAGAGGCGGCCGTGATGACCATAGGAAGCAAGCACCCGCGTGGCAGGGAGGAACGGCGTGGAGTGTGGGGAGGCTGGGTGGCGCTGTACGTGAAAGGCGCCACCTGGGTTAGAGGAAATTTAGGGAGAGTACTTCAGGAGTGAGACTGGCTTTGTCTTCTTCAGGGGTGGCGAACAAGTTGGACACAAAGAGCCAAAATTTTAAACTGTGAGAGTCAGAGAGCCACACCACGCAGTGACCTGCCAAAACAGACAAACACTCACACAAAAGCATATAATTTTAACAATAATATATTAAACACATAATATAAC
>CAUYPK010100924.1:0-15927 GCA_963574355.1 Loris lydekkerianus | reverse complement strand
GAAAAAGTACCCAATGTACTCAGCCCTACTATGAAACTAATTTAGGGCTTTCACATGAAAGCTATAACCCAGTTACAACCTAAGAATAGGGGGAAGGGGGAAAGGGAGGGGAGGGAGGGGGGAGGTGGGTGGAAGGAGGGGGGTTGGTGGGATTACACCTGCGGGGCATCTTACAAGGGTATATGCGAAACTTAGTAAACGTGGAATGTAAATGTCTTGTCACAGTAACTAAGAAAACGCCAGGAAGGCTTTGTTAACCATTGTGATGAAAATGTGTCAAACGGTCCATGAAGCTAGTGTATGATGCCCCGTGATCATATCAATGTACACAGCTATGATTTAATTTAAAAAAAAAAGAAAGAAAGGCTTAACAATGAAGTTCAGTTGATTTAAAATTTAAGTGGCCGAACTTGAATTTATTTCTATCAAAATATAAATTGAAGTGTTAAAACATTTAGAAATTAAAATATTTTCCTGAAAAGATGTTTCCTGAAAAAAAAATTATTTAAATTAAAGGAGAAAAAGACGAGTCATAATCAGAAAATATAAAATGTAAAAATTTATAAGCTGAAATATCAAATAAATAAAAAACATTTATATTATGCTTACTTGTAATAAGTATTTGGCAGAAATGAACTATTGTAAGCCTGTCACTCACTGTCCTTGCCGGCATCATTGCAACTCTTACCTCATTTCCCAGATCCACGTACACAGATCTAAGATGACAGTCACTGTCCTCCATTGCACATTTTTCTCAGCCACCGGGACAATGGTCTTGCAAGCTGCACTCACTCCTGAAAGCCTCCAGCCCCACGGATGGAGAGGGTGGGGTGTGGGACTGTGGCTCCCGTGCTCCTGGGAGTGCTGCTCCCGGCGCAGCTCCTCTGCAGCCTCGCCGTCTGAGACCTGTGCTCACAACTCCACCTGCTCACCCCTGCAGTGCTCAGATCCTCCCTACAACGAAAGCAGTGTCCATTTCTGACACTGGCCAGGGGGCACTGTCGGGGCATCTGGATACAGTTCCATTTGGTTTTCCAGACATAGGACAAAATAGGGGAGATGCTTTTCTATGGACCCAGATGGTCAATCAGGACAGCAAATGTACAGGGTTGCATGTTCCTCTGCACCAGGGCCTCGCTCTGGAGTAGGGTTTGGCTTGAGGGGAGGTTGTGGCTGGTTTGATCTTCTATCCGGATCACTCAAACTTTCTCTGTCTCAGCAATAGACTGTCTCACTTTCTTAGCACTTTTGTGTTTGTGGGAGCAACATTTTCAATGCCCTTCAAGAACTTTTTTTTTGCTTTCACACTTTGGCTGACTGCGTGGTACAGCAGGCCTGGCTATGGGTCAATCTTGGCTTTCTCCATCCCTCCCTCACAGATTTAATCATTTCTAGCTTTCGATTTAAAATGAGACATGTGACTTTTCCATTCACTTGAACGCTAGAAGTCATTGTCAATTACTAATTGGCCTAATTTTTATATTGCATGTGTCAGGGACTAGAACAGCCCAAGGAGAGGAGAGAAAAGGGGCCTCAGTCAGTGGGGTGGTGGGAACAGGCACGGTGCTCACGGTGGGAACAGGCACGGTGCTCACAGTGGGAACAGGCACGGTGCTCACGGTGGGAATAGGCACAGTGCTCACTCGTCAAGTTTGTGGTTTTGGTGGGCGCAGTTCCTGGTGCCTCCAAGCAACTGCAATAATGACATCAAAGGTACTGATCATAGATCACCATAACACATATAATAATAATGATAATGAAGCTTGGAATATCGTGAGGATTACAGAAACGTAACAAGGTGACAAAAGTGTGTGCTGTTGGACAATTGTGCTGACAGACTTGCTGGACGCAGGTTTGCCACACAAACGCCCCCATATCTGGGACAGGTAATAAAGCAAAGTTCAATAAATAGGGTATGTCTGTATCCTCTCATATAATACTCAGGGGCATTTGTGCCAGATGCACCTTTGCCCTTCCAGACCTACTCTTCATCCATAACCACCCTGACTTCTGTCCCAGAAAAAGAAGATATGCTGGTCAATGTTGCTGTCCGCTAGCCCAATCAACAACACAGAGATATCACTGCAGACAGAATGATTTATTTATTAAGGAAAGACTGGGAGCTCACTAAGGCCCACAGCGATTGCCCATCTTATTCACTGTATTATATATCCAAACTCATCAGATAAGAATAATTATGAATAAAGAACAAAAGCACTACTTGAGACAGCCATAAAAAATTTCTCCTCAACATAAATGTTGCAAAGCACATACACGTCATTTCTAATTCTGGGGCATATAACTTAAAAGATAAACTACAAGGACACCAGGCTGTCTGTCCTGTTTATCCCTAACAGGTTAAATGAAACTTTTGTGTAATTTGAAGTTAGGGAATGAAGAGCAACAGTTCAGCTCCAGGCAGGTGCTAAATCTCCAGCTACGACTTGGCAGGGAACTTAGGGAATCATTTCTCAAGGCCTTTTCAGCAAGCAGGGAGGAATTAACCCCTGTGTCTCTGCTATTTTAGCAAGCAGGGAGGAATTAACCCCCGCTTCTCGTCTCGTTTATAGCCAAGAATGGAATTTTCTCTTCCCAGGGCCTCGTACTTCAAGGAGCACAAAGGAGACAAAGCCGCCGACCTGGGGTGCAGAAAACTGTTCACCTTCAGGTAAACATTGAACAAAGGGTTCTTCGGTGAAAGGCCCTGATCTGCAGGGTTTGTTGTGCCTGTGGTGTGAAGATTTCCCCTTATATCCATTGTCAAGCCGCTTGTGTGCTGTTCAATAATCTCTCTGTTTCCTTGTTCTCAGGGTTCCATTAGGTTTGTCCAGTTGGGAGCGTGGCCTAAAGATTGAGAGTGAATATGTTTCTACAGCTTCTGCACTGCTGGCTTTTTCCCTTGAAAGAAGGTTTCTGCTCCTAAAGAGAGGACCTGTCCTCACAGCCCTCCTTGTCTCTGGGCTTAGACAACCATTGCTCCCGTCTTTCCCTGGAGGAGCGGGCCCTCTGCTCTTAGTAGCCGACGCTTAGTAAATATTCCCGTATTAAGCTCTCTAAAAATTACAAATTTGACTATGCCTTCTCTTTTCTGCTGTGACTCTGGCTGGGACACCATTATTGTTCCGTTTTACTGACAAGGCAACTGAAGACTAAGGAGAATAATTAGCTTGCTCAAGGCTGTACAGTTAGTAGGTGAGAAAGCTGTTAAACCACAGAGCCAGCAGCAGGAGCTGGCCCTGAACTAGCACTGGCCTGCCCCACAGTGCACAGTGCTGAGGCAGAGAAAGTACGACCCAGGAGCGTTCTGCTTGGCAAGCTCTCTTTCAGATACAGAAACAGCAGATGTAAAAAAATAATCAGCAGTGATAGGGTCCATAAGCCTGCCTTAAATAAACTTCTTGACAATAAAATAAAAGCAGCCAGAAGATGAAAGGAAGCATGCTCACAAAAGCACTAGTGAAAACTCAATTGCACTTATATCTCAAGTAAAATTAAATAATAAAGGAAAGTATGACCGTAGACAGAAGAAGCTGATGAATGTGACAAGGGGAAAGTAACACATTTCACCGATGGATGGTTAGAGGTAGAAGATGGGGAATGAAACGAAGTAGAACGTGCCACTTTCTATAGTTTTTCTTATTGAGAAAATAGACATTGCCCTTGTTTAATAAACCAAGAGACAGATTAACTTAACAGATAATTAGCAAGTGCCTTATAAATTCTAGGTGTCTGCCGGATGCTGGGGAAAGCTGGCAAATAGCCTTGGGTCTGGTCTGTGCCCCCAGGGCCTTCCTGCCTCCTAGAGGAGGCAGAACCCCCCTAAGGAAGGGCTGTGAGGAGAGACTCAGCCTGAGAGACGAGAGCAGAGGGCAGTGGCCCTGCAGGGAGATCAGGGAACAGTCTGACTGTTCTGGAGGGAGGAACAGTCAAGCTGGGGGCTGAAGGGTCAGTGGGAATCACTCCACACAGTGTGGGGAGAGGGTTCCAGGCAGAGGGGCCCAAGATACATGGTGCAGTGGCAACACCCAGCGCTGAAAGGCCAGCGGGTCTGCTGGAGGGAGGAAGGGGCCACGTGTCCAGGGACACAGCTGGAAGGAAGGAAGGTCTGCAGATTCTTTGCACAGGAAGCCATGAGGGACATATCACACCTCTTGATCATTATTCTAAGGCCATCACATGTACTGGTGGCTTTAAAATACATCTGCGAATTCTGTGCACTCCTGAGGTGCAGTCCAGGTGTTCTTGCTTTGAATGTGTACTGAACTTACTGATGAATTTCTGGGGAGCACAAGAGGCAGGAATGATGCTGTGCTGCTTTCCCAGCTTGTCTCTCCCTGGTTTCCTTTCCTCTCTGTGTGTAGATATGTCCTTTGCTCCCCTTTTTCTGTGTCCCCCTTTCTCTCTGTCTCTCCCCACCTTCCTTCTCTTCTTTCTTCCTCTCTGTGCTCATCCTTGGGAACCAGCTCCCACGGTGAGCAGCCGTCTAGGGTGCAGGGAGACCCCATGCAGACGTCCCAGCTAAGGGCCGCAGCCAGGCCTTCAGCCAACACAAGCAAGCATCAGCCCCAGCTGATTTCAGGCTCCAGCCCTCAGCTCTTCCAGCCAGGCCGTGAGTATCACGGAGCAGAGACAAACTCTTCCCGCTGTGCTTGGTCTGAATTCCTGACATGCAGAAACTGTCAGGAACAATGGCGTGTTATTGGTACTTTAACACATTGATTTTAGGGGGGTTGGTTCTGTAGGAAAAGATAAAAGAGCCATTAAATTGTTTCAAACAAATTTAGATAAATTTCTTAAAATGTATAAAGGCGTAAACTGTGCAATGATAAAAACTCGGGAGACACAGGGCTGTGGAAACCAATGTGGTGCCTTTGTTTTTTTTCACAAGACAGAATCAACAGACCCCATCTACCATGGCTAAATTGAGGAACAGAATTTTAAAGTAGATTCTGTGAAAAATAGCTGTCTGCAGAGCAAAAGGACGAAAGTAAATATGATGGCCCAAAGACAGAGAAACTGCAGAGCCCAAGAACAATGACGGATGTAGATACAGAAATCAAAGGTTAAATAACAGGAAATTTGAGTCACTGGCAAACCGACACTCTGGATAAGTGTATGGAGTAACCAATGTCAAAAAGCCTCTTACCGTAGGAATTAGCCAAGGAAAACGACTAGGTAAAGTTCAAAAAGATATGACCATATCTGCAGAGCTTTCCCTTTCTCCTTCCTCTGATACATATTCCAGATCATCAAAGATTTGGCCATAATAAATACCACATCAAAATATGAAAGCATTTTTACGGTCATCTTGGAGGGGAGCAGGCCTTGCTAAGAAAATCACAAATCTGTGAAACCCTTGAACAAAATTGTTGAATACGACTGCTTGAAAATGGCATCATTAACAAATTCAGGAGACAAATAACACATTGAGAAAAATAATTACGACAATAAAGATTTTATTTTCTTCATTTATAGAAAGCTCATCTAACTCAATAAGGTAAATCTTGCAACCTCTAAGGAAAAATGGACAGTGGATATAAAAATTATTTACAAGAAAAGAAATCCATATGGTTTATAAAAATATAGTACAACCTTCATAGGGGACCACATCCCACACTGACCACATCCCTAAGTTGACGTAATTTTCGTAGACCAGACACACACCGCATGTGCGTGTCAGTACAGCAGACCTGGTTCTTTATATTGTCTGGTTTGACTTTGGGGTGGTCAACTCACAGAGGTGCCACTGTGTTAAAAGATGCTCCATGTTACTCGTGGTTAAAGGAATACAAATAACGTCAGTAAATGAAATGTCATATTCCATTGTTCAGCTTGGTAGAAGTCTGGTAATGCCGACAGCACGGAACAAAGACAAGCTCTTCCACAGCGTGAGCTGATGCAGACCTCAGTGGGGGCAACTTGGCAGCATTTTTGAATTTTTAAACTCACATAGTTTCAACCATATCCATATTCCAAGGACAGTCTGGCCGATCAATAGGACATTAGTTTTGCGTGACAGTTTAAGGGACATCTTTGCTTCACGGGGATGACAGGACCCCAGAGTAGGTTTAATTCCTGATCATTCACATCATTCTCACTCCTAGGAGTCAGGGCTTTGTAAAGCACGGAGCAACTTGCTGGGTTTGATTATTCTTTGGTACCATTACATCCTAAGGTCTTTTTCGTGCCAATTTATTTGGTAGAGGCAACTTCAAGGTTGTGAACCAGATCAGAGGAGATCAGAAATCTTTACAGGATCTAGTTCGGGCTACATTTAAATTGACCATGTGAAGAGGTTTTCTGATGAACCATTATAAAAATTAGCTGTGTCTTCCCTCAAAGCGCCTGCACAGCCAAGGTGAATTTAGAGACTTGCTCTAACTATATTAGCCCAAAGACTTTCAGGAAGATGAGTGATTGGGGAGTTCGGGGAGGTTATTCAGTTGATTTCTGCAGCAACTGTAGACCTTGGATAGTCACAGGAAGCATCTTCAGTGGATCTCGGCACCTCCACCTTTTCTTTGCCAGGGATTGGTCCTAATGACACTTTGAAGGAACTCTGGCACTGGTGGATTGTGGCTACTATGATTGGATATTTGTGTCCTTCCAAAATTCATGTTGAAACTCAATTCCTAATGTAATCATATTAAGAAGTGAGCCTTTTGCAAGGTATTAGGAGGTGGTGGGACTAGTGCCCTTAAGAAAGGGTCTGAGGGAGCCTGTTTGACCCATTCTGTCCTTCCACCATGCGTAGCAAGAGAGAACACAGCTGGAAGGTGCCACCGTGGAAGCAGAGAGCAGCCCTCACCAGACACCGAATCTGCTGCTGCCTTGACCTTGGACTTCCCAGCTCCAGAACTATGAGAAATAAATTCCCTTATTTACAAACTACTCAGTCTGAGGTATTTTGTTGAAGCAGTACAGACAGATGGAAACAGCAACTCTTCTCTGGGAGAGAGTATCTCCTCTGGGTCCCTGTTAAAAGTCATCCTGTCTTCAGATCTGACCTATTGCTGGACCACAGCCACTCCCGGTTGACCATCAAATGCTCACCTGTGTCAAACCACCCATAGTCATTCGTGAAGCACAAAGGTTCAGCTTGGGGAATAAGCCATTCCTGTGTGTTAGTGGCTGAAAATGTCCCCTTGCATTGGCTGCTGGGACACCTCTAGCAGGAGGATTAGAAAGGAGGACGGAGGGTCCCTCGATGCATCTCTAAAGTGCGGCCCCTCTTCATCTAATCATCTGTCAGTAATGCCGTGCAACCATGAGAAGTTCTGCCCTGAGTGAAGTAGCGTCTGGAGAGATGAATTGCAGAGGAGATGGTCCGGCAGATACGACACTCCACCCTCATGGAGCCTCAGGAGTCCCAGCAGTGTGACCTGTCCCTCTGTCCCCACTGTGCTGGACATGGGAGCCAAGAGAAAGCTCTGCCACCTCTATCTATGACGGCTTCTCTGGCCACTCTTGTTCTTGGTGACCACAGCCAATTCTCACCTTGACTACATGTGTTTTTCATCTAGTAACGTGCCTACATTCTTCAAGCTCCCTTGTTTTGTCTCTGAACATGGAATAAAATCACAGCTGCTGTGAGAGGCTGTCAGAGCTAGTCCATGTTCAGTGAATGACAGTGCAGCATCTTGTCAGGTTGTGTGTTAATTTTCTGCATGTGAATCGTTTGTTTCCTTAGGAGACTGAGAGCTACTTGGAGACTGAAGTGGTGTGTAAGCCTTTTTTTTAAATTCTAGACGGGATTTTGGTATGTTCTCAGTACATGAGTACCACAAATTGAATGAACAAGATGCTCTGTTCTTCTCGTGTTCCTGGCTGTAAGGATCTCCCTGCACTACTGGACAGGAATCTCTGGTGTCTGGTGGTCGTCAACCACCAGGGATCTTCACATGATGGGAACACAAGTCAGAGACCTCAGAGCTGTAAATGCTGATGCTGGCAGGAGCCTCTGGATCTGTTGTGGTGGATTGCCACCTACAAGGCTGGGCCCTGACACATGGTGCCCACTGGTGTCCTCCCTCCTCTGACTCTGGGCTTGAGAATGGGACTTGATTTGCCACCTGCACATCAGCAATAAGATGATGCAAGTGGAGGCTGGATAGGCTTCTGTGTTGGGGGCTTGGGTCCTGGGTTGCTTCCCCCAGTACTTGGTGCAGCTTCATGGGGAGGCAGAGGAGGCTGCCAGAAGGTGCAGCACATCACCCTGGAACTAAGGGAAGGAAGAGAGCACTGATGGTGTCGGTCACCAAATGTCGAGGCAACTTCTCACAAAGTAAGAGCCAGCCTGCAGTGTTGTTTCTCTGAGGTGGGCTGCCCACGAGTCTGGCCCCATGGTGGCCGGCAGGTCTGCTTATCAGCCTTGCAGCTTTGGGGGCTACACACGGTCCTCTGCACGCTGCCAACACAATCCTGGGGCCACATCTAGTTGCTCTTGCTCAGCCCACAAGCTCACCCACATCTACTTTCTGGGCCAGGGCAACAGGGTGCTGCATTTGGACCCCTCTGCTTTCACGTTCCTGCCCCTGAGGTCAGGGAGGGAGGCTCTCCAGAGAAAGAAGAAAGGTGAATTGAAAAGGAGCTCAGCAGGAAAAGCAAACAGGCAGCTGTGCCAGCTAAACCGTGGTGAGCGGCTTCTTTGTAATTCATTAGGGAACAGGATGAGGTGTTTACCAAGTATCTTATCAGACACCTACACAGTTAGCCAGTCTTCCCTGCTTGGAAGTGTGCAATTCTCTGGTGCCCTTCAGGACTTCCAATCCCTTCATCACATCCTTTGGCTTCCACAAGGAAACCCTCCCCATTCCTTCTGGTTCCCTCGGGCCCTGGTCTGAGGAGCACAGAATGTCAAACATTCTCCTCCAGCCTAGATCTCTTTAGCTTTCATTTTAGAAACCTCCCTTGCACTCTTCCTCATTTTCTCATAACTCTTTCTTTTGTTTGTTTGCTTTTTTGTAGAGACAGAGTCTCACTTTACCGCCCTCGGTGGAGTGCCATGATGTCACAGGACTCACAGCAACCTCCAGCTCTTGGGCTTCCGCGTTTCTCCTGCCTCAGCCTCCCGAGCAGCTGGGATTATAGGCGCCCGCGACAATGCCCGGCTATTTTTTTTTTTTTTTTTTTTTGCAGTTCAGCAGGGGCTGGGTTTGAACCTGCCACTCTCGGTATATGGGGCCGGCACCCTGCTCACTGAGCCACAGGCTCCACCCTTCTCATAACTCTTGTCAGTTGAACACACACACAGATACCCAAGCAGCATGCACGTCCATCTGTGCACTCTCCCAACACATGCACACATGTGCTGTAGGAAGGGAAGGCTGGTTGCCCCAGCTCGCTGCAATTTTCCACAATTACTTCACAGACCCTGCTCTTTGGGAACCGGCATTTTTACCTGTTAATTGAAATGTTCCTTTTCCAACAGAGGTTCAATTCAACATTTTCAAACTGCTTTACCACTGCTGAAAAGTTGATGCAGGCTCACTCCTCACAGCCAAAGTGGCCCCGTTTTGGTGTGTGGAAAACGCAGTTCTCGGGGTGCTAAAGTTGGGCGTGGGAACATGGAGAAGCCCTGCTCGTCTTCTGCACACTCCAGAGCCCGGCTTCCTGCACCCCTACCCCGCTTCCCGGTGTCCCTGCTCACCAGATTTACCCAGTTGCTCCAGCCCAGAACTGGGGGGCACATTCCCCTTCTCTCCACAGGATCCAGCAGGAAGCCCCGTGGGGGTGCAGTAAGCAGGTGCCTCACAAAGGCCAGGTCTCCTCATCCTGCCGCCTCCATCCCAGAGCCGCCCTCACCACGTCTTGGTACTGAGGCTGCTTCCTCGCTGGCCTCCAGCACCCACTGTGCTCCCAGTCATTGTGGGGACAGCAGCCAAGGTGATCTCTTCTCTGCACCTCTGCTCAGTGAATGCTACCGTCCTCACTGTGGACGCAGAGCTTCTGCCTGCCTCTGTCCTTCACCACTCCCCTGTCCTTGCACAGCCCATCCTGACGAGGCTTCCGGGAGTCCGGCAGCTTGGAGAGTTTGTGCTTTCCCAGTGTCTTCCCAAGATTTCAGGCACATGTGCTGCCTCCCTGACACCAGGTCCTTGCCCTGGGCACCCCCGCTCTGCACTCACTCAGACTATGCTGAGGGAGCCTGGATGAGTGATGAGCTCAAAGCCAACCACCCACCATGGCTCAGCTGCTCCTCAAGGCTTAGACGACATGAGGGGGACTGCTGGGCAGTTGCCTGGAAAGGCAGTGACTCAGAGGAGAAGGGCGCCAGCTCTTGCAGCAGGCCGGCAGGCCAGCAGGGGGACGGAGGACCTGCTTTGATGACCAGAAGGGCTTGTGTCTGTCTGGAGGCAGCTGTGACTTTCCATGGGGAAGCGGGCTATGTGCTAACTCGAGGATGAATGTATATTCCCTGGTGCTAAACTGGATGGGCACAGCAAACTGCCTGTGTTTTCCACTTTACAAAAGTCTGTTCATCATTAAAATAGCCCATGTGGTGTTAACTAAGTACCCTAAGTGCCAGGCCTGTCTCACTTTCTGAGTAAGGTGCCCCCCCCTTTTCTGCAGGGTATAGGAGCAGCTCATGCACCTCAGTCCTCTCCTTGTGAATTGAGGAGATACCCCCGGTTGGTGTGAATTGAAGGGATCACCCTCGGTGGCCTGCACGTCCTTCCCTCCCAGATTTCCGGCCTCTCCAGACTTCCCGAGGGCTGGGATGGTGTCCCCAGCCGTCACACCAGCAGTGGAAGACGGGAGGATGACTTCTAGGGAACAACAGTGCATTGTCTCCCCAAGTGGGCTGAGCTTCCTGATCTCCTCCAGAGTCCTTTGTTGCCGCTTGTTGAAACATTCCATAATTTACCATATTCCCTCTCTCTTTGCATCCTTTAGATTTTTCCGTTTTCAGTAAAATGTTCCTGGAACCATTGCTAGAAAATCCTGCTTTGAACAGAGCAGTCCCCAACCTTGGGAGAAATGTGGTCACGTTTGTTCTTCACTTTTCCAAATCTTCTCAGGAAAGGAGATCAAACCATTTCCTCTGTGCTGCCCTCGGTTTGCTCCAACCGTTGCAAGGAGCCAACTAGCTTGGAACAATCCTACATGTATTTATCAGGGGATGACTTTGGCACTTGTCCACAAAGAGACCCCATCCTTTCCTAGTGCACACATTCTTACTTCTGTTCTCAAAGAGATGTTCTGGTCTGCAGAGCTAAAAAGAAACCTCTGTGCTATTAATACATCTGAAATCCTCATGCCCTTTCAGGGTTGGGGGCATTTGGGGTCTTTGGAGTCAGACACCCTGGATTCAGGTGCTCTCCTGGGACCTGCTTCCTGGGAGGAAATTTCACTCTTTGAAATCCTAGTCTTGGATAACTGTTCACCTTCTCCTCCTCTCCCCAGCCACACCAAACCACATATCCCCACTGCGGTCTCGGCCTGCCAAGGGGCTGGCTTCTTGTAGAGCAGCTAGGGTCTGGGTACCTAGAAGTGAAATGACCAGACACCCACATCTGTGTCTGGCACTGGTGGCCTCTCCTACCCCCCACCTCCAAGTAGAGAAAGCTGGCATGATTGCTTGCTCTGCCTGGGACAGATGCTTTCTCTCCAATCTCTCCACTCCCTTGCACACAAGCATATCTCGCCTGCACCCACTGCCATTGTCAGCTGGCTGTCTAAGGGTCTCAGGCTTCACACTGGGCTCCTGTACCCCTCTTCTCTCAGGGATGGTCCTAGCTTTGCCTCTGTTGCACAACTCAAGAAGGTTCCCTGTGGTTATGAACAAGACGCCCCCCTAGACTGAGTCTGTTTCCAATCCTGCTGCCTTCAGTAGGCACACTCCAGGCCTTTGACTGTCTGTAGAACTTGACTTTGATCTGCCAGCCCTACAGCTGTCCCAATGCTGTTTCCTCAAGATTTTCCTCCTTAAAGAGCCCTGATTTGCTGTTCTCCTTACTAAGCTTTCATACATAGAATTGCTGCTCTTACAGCAGCAACAAAAATAAATAAATGGGACCTGACCAAGTTAAAAAGCCTCTACACAGCTAAGGACATAGTCAACCAAGAAAGTAGACAACCTTCAGAATGAGACAAAATATTCTCATGCTATGAATCAGAAAAAGGGCTAATAACCAAAATCTACGATGAACTCAAGCCTATCAGCAAGAAAGGAGCAAATAATCCCATTAAAACTGGGCAAAAGACATGAGGACAGAAGAATGGCCAATAAACACTTAAAGAAATGCTCATTGCCCCTAATCATCAGAAAAATGCAAATCAAACCCACTTTGAGATGTCACCTACCCCCAATGGGAATGGCCCATATCACAAGGTCCGAAAGCAACAGTTGCTGGTGTGGCTGTTGGGAGAAGGGACACTCACACACTTTTTGTGTGTACACACTAGTACAGTCTCTATGAAAATAAGTATGGAGAATCCTCAAAGAACTAAGAGTAGACCTTCCATTGATCCTGCAATCCCACTACGAGGCATTTACACAAATGAAAAAAAGACATCTTACCATAAGGACATTTGCATTTGAATGTCCGTAGCAGCTCAGTTCACAATTGCAAAGGTATGGAAACAACCCAACTGCCCATCAACCCAGGAATGGATTAACAAATAGTGGTGTATGTGTACCAGGGAATACGATTCAGCCATTACAAAGATGGACATTTTGCATCCTCTGTAACAACCTGAAAGGATTTGGAGAACATTTTCCTAAGTAAAGTATCACAAGATTTGGAAGACAGGCATCACCTATACTCAATACCAATTTGAACTAAGAGATTAACAATCACAGTCCTACGTGAGAGGAAAACTCAGTTAAATCCAAGAAGAGGGGGTGGGAGTTCAATGGGTTCCCACACAAAAGATACAAGGCCTGGGCACAGGGCACTCTCCCTGGGGACAGGACACAGTTATAACTCAGACTTTAACCTTGTATTTATGAACTATGTAATCTGATGGCTTGACCCTCATGTTAGTCTGAGATTTAAAATAAGAATCATTGATCTTAATTCCGCATCCCCCCATATCATAGATGAATACACCCCAGCCCTCCATCTTGCTGCTCGCAGTGTCTCCTGTTGCTGTCAGCCTTGACATATTGACTTGCTCGGAAGAGTGGGCATGGGTGGACGTAGGCAGCACGGTGCCCTTTCTGAACTGAGGCTGTAAGAGACAGCGAGTGCTCCTGCCAGCTGATCTGGTGCTGCTGTGGGCTGCCAGGAGAAAAAGATACCTCAGGGACACATGTCCCCTCTGCCTCACCACATCTCAGGACAAAAGCAATGCTAAGCTCCACTGGGAACCTCAAGTTTAACCTGATGCAGATGATGACAGCTTTACTTCAACCAGTCTTCAGACCTACAAATGTGAAAATAAACGCTTCTTATTAGAAGCCGCTGAGATCAAGAGGTTACTAGTTGTACAGAAAAACCGTCCAGTATGTGAGAGCTCCCAGGTCACCACCTTTTGATGAGATGGGTCTGGTGAGTGTTGACCCCTCCCTGACTCCCCGGAGGTCAGCACTTTCATGCTTTCTGAAAGGAGAGAAGGAGCATGGCTTACTTTTTACTTCCATGAAAACATTTCACTTATTTTGTAAGTAAAAGAAAGGAAAGTAAAATAAAAAGCGTGGTCGGATTTCCATTAGTTGTCTCCCTTTGTCCTTGAGTCCTCTTCCTTTTACGTTTTGGTCTAGCAGATTGAGAAAACCCCTCCTCTCTCCCCTCTGCAGCACACGCAGTTTTTAAAGGGTTCCTGCTCCCATCACCTGCAGCGGAATGCAGTCCAGTGAGCCAAGGGCTGGCAGAATGTCTTCACTTTCTTAATTGTGGTAAAATACTTGGAACATAAATGTCGCCATCTTGAATTGGTAAGTTACATACAGTTCATGCTGTTTAGTTCACATTGTACAGCCAATCTCCAGAGCTCATCTCGCAAAACTGAAACTCTGTACCTATTAGATGCCAACGCCCCCTTCCCTTTCTACCACTCTTCTACTTTCTGTGACTATGAATTGGGCCACTCCAAGTTTCTCACCTAAGTGGGACCATACAGTATTTGTTCTTACGTAGCTGGCTTATTTCACTCTGCACAACGTCCTCAAGGTTCATCCAGTTGTCACAGTATCAGAATTTCCTTCCCTTTCGAGGCTGGATGAATTCCACTCTATCGCATTGTGTTTATCTGTTCCTATGGATGGACCCTTGAGTAGCTTCCATCCTCTGATGGCTGTGATGCTGCTGTGAACATGGCTACACAGATATCTCTTCAAGGCCAAACTTTCAACTGGGGTCTACATTCAGAAGTGGGATTACTAGATCAAATGATAATTCCATTTTTAATTTTTTTTGAGAACCATTTTATGTTTTTCATAGAAGCTGTATCATTTTACATTCCCACCTGTAGTGCACAAGTATTGCAGTTACCCCACATCCTCACCGACACCTGTTACTCTCACTATGTTATCTTTTCACTCTGTTGATTGTGTCCTTCAAGACACACATGTTTTTAATCTTGAAGTAGTTTAATTTATCATTTTTCTTTTGTTTCTTTTTTACTGTGCTTTTGGGATCATATGAAAGAAATCATTGCCAAATCCAATGTCATGCAGGTTTTCACTAAGGGCTCTATAGTTTTTAGTTCTTAACTTTAAGTCTTGGATCCATTCTGAGTTAACTTTGGTGTAGGGTACAAGGTAAGGGTCCAACTTTAATCTTTTGCATATGGATGTCCAGTTTTTCCAATGCCACTTGTTAAGGTAGAAAGCTTCTTAAAATTGCAGATGGCTCAGCCCCACCTTACATCTGTGGCTGATATGTGGTATCTTGCCTATATCTCTGTGGTTACAGGATGACTTATCTTACTCCAGACATCTGCACCCCTCTGTGTGGAGGCCTCTGCTGCCTTGGGAGCTTGTTTGGCTCACGTTCAGGGGAAGCCAGTGCTGCCAAGAAGCTAATGCCACTGACACTATAGTTGGTGGGAAATGCCCCAGTTTCCTGCCCCTCAGAAGGAGACAATTCTGAGGCTTATTTGTTCCCAGAGTAGTAACCCACTCAGTAATGTGCACTTCCTGATGGGTGCTCCTGGGATCACACTCAGATCCTTATCATCTCAGGGTCTGCTCCTGGGGACCCTTCACCAATGACTTCTACTGAACCAGAGCCCAGGATATAAATGTGGGATTGTACACAAACTGGCATTCGAGGGCCCCTGGTGTGGTGGATAAAGGACAGCACAAGTCCTGGATGTGTCTTGGTACATGCTATAACTTGGCTGTAAGTAGATTACATGGTTTCTAGAGTGGCATTAAAATGGGGACAGTATCTACTCTGAAAGGTTGTGGTGAGCATTACTGCAGGTGTACAGAGAGTCCCAGCACTCAGTGGGTATTGCACAGGTGCATGTCCTTATTATTGTGAATCCCTGTCACACTACGCAGGGCCTTTGGTCAAATGTGAACTCACAGGTGGCCACCGAGCCCGCCAGCAGATGGAAAACTACAACAGGGAGAGGAGGACCTGCTTTGTACAATAGACCCGATTTCCTATCAAAGTGAATCATACCACAAACACACAAACTGGAGTATTCAGTCAGATAACCAGTCCTGTCAAGTCAGTATTCTGTCTCCAAAACGACATCAAGAAATGTCCAGTGAGGAACTGAAGCTAGCTCTTCTGGGCATCCTCTCCCTCCATCCTCCCACTCCATTCTCCCCCTCAATCTTCCCCCTCCATGTCCATCTTCCCCCTCCATCCTCCCCCTCCATCATCTCCCTCCATCTCCTCCCCCTCCATTCTCTCCCTTCATTCACCCCCTCCGCCCCCGCCCACCCCTCCCGCCCACCCCACCCCCGCCAGCCCCCCCCCCTCCGAGCCCGCCCGGAGCCCCCCCCCCCCCCCCCGCCGCCGCCGG
>CAUYPK010100923.1:0-15785 GCA_963574355.1 Loris lydekkerianus | reverse complement strand
TCACTGTTGGAGAAGTTCCCCTTGCCCATAAGCATATCAAAGTTCCAGCCATTTCCTGCCTGGGCATTTCTTCTGGCTGTCTCCTTACAAGATTCAGCATATTCAGATTTTCATAACAAGTAATCACCCCCAGATAAGGCCTCTCTGGCAAGAGTACACCAGTCACCTGGGGTGAGCCAATTTTCTGCCACAGAGTCTAGTACAGCAAGGATGTACGGGGTGGTAGCCCCATACTGGGCTCCTGCCATTTTTAATTCCTTTATTACTTGGAAATCAAACCCAGCATGATGCCTCCATGCCTGACCCTGATTATCTGTGGTTTCTGTGACTGGGAATGCTTCATGTTCCTCTATGTCAATGGGTGTTGTGGTGAGTTTTCTTATTAATGCACCCCTAATGGGAAGGGGCGGGGGTTAACAGCAGCTTTCTGATCTGTGTAGGTCGCTTTGCCTACTTTTAGTCTTTCCAATTGGTCTATGAGAGCCTGATGCTCTTCTTCCAGCCTTATTTGTTCCTTTAAGT
Organism: Loris lydekkerianus; assembly: GCA_963574355.1. Lineage (NCBI taxonomy): Eukaryota > Metazoa > Chordata > Mammalia > Primates > Lorisidae > Loris > Loris lydekkerianus. The sequence continues at coordinate 15,263 of CAUYPK010100923.1, read as the reverse complement.
GCTCCATTTTGCCTTGTAGGTCTTTTTTGGGGTCTATGGCAGCCATGGCCACGGATGGTGTGGAGGGAGATAAACTATATGGAGGAGGTCGTGTTTTGAGGGAGGGCCAGTCCAGGTTATGATATTTGGTGTCCTTGGCCTTGAGTTCCTCCCAATCCATATCTGACAGCTCACTATCAGTGTCTACTTTAAAGGCTTTAAGATCAGGATAAAATCTCTGCTTCGGATTCAAGGCCTTAGCTGTGTTTTTGGATTGCTTTACTTTCACTTTGTTGCCTAAATTTTCTTTTGGCTTGACAACTGGGGGGGCCTTAGATTCTTTAACATCCTCATCACTCTCTAGTGAAATAAGATCCTCTTGATCATTAACTTGGCTACTGGGACAGGTGGCACCTTCAGTCACTCTGGAGGTGCCTAACTCATTAGAGTGATTTGAGGGCCTTTGGTCTTTCTTTTTATGGCTATGTAAAAGTTCCTCTCCCCTTTTTATGACATCTGCCACCGTGGGGCACACACTGCGGCAACTAATGACTTCATTAATGAGATTCCAGTAAGAAAAGGCAGTAATAGGTAGCCTTTCTGGTCCAAAGACATTATAAAAATCATTTAAAGCATCACCAACTCTTTCCCATCATTTTTCATGAATTTTTCCCTCTTGGGGAAACCAAGGACAGACTTCTTTTAAGAAGTCAAAAAAATGAAATAATTGTTTAATTTTTACCTTTACTCCTCACGTCTTAAGTGCATCTCTTAATTGTTCCACAAATAACTCATGCTGACTGACTTATTGCCCCATAATTGCTATCACTCACCGAGGCCCTTGTTCCAGCGCAGCACGCTCCTATGCAGGCAGTCCTCTTTTAACTATTTCTTGAGCGCACTTTCACCGGTAGCATTCCTCATCGTGTGCCTCGTATCCAGGTCCCTGGTTGGGTGCCACGTGACTTGACCCACGGGTCAATCAATCAGGGATACCTGGAGGAGGGGGTGAGAATGAGAAGGGGCAAGGGGAGCGAAGAATGGAGACAAGACAGGAGTCTGATCAAATCTCATTTATTGTAACACTTTCCAGGGTAAATATAGGCAGTGAAATGCAGGAGGAGCTTTGGGCTGTCGTCACAAGGTCTCCAGGCAACCTAAAAGTACACAACTACCATGTGATTTATAAGAATCCTAGTGCTTTCAGAGAAACAGAAACTTAAATCATGTTAGTACAGATAATGGTGCTTGCCCCCCCTTTTTTAATATAGATGCTCTAATGTCAGCTCTCCACACCCCACCAGGAATATTATGCAGCCTTAAAGAAAGATGGAGACTTCACCTCTTTCATGTTTACATTGATGGAGCTGGAACATATTCTTCTTAGTGAAGTATCTCAGGGATGGAAGAAAAAGTATCCAATGTACTCAGCTCAACTATGAAACTAATCTATAGCTTTATGAAAGCTATAACCAAATTATAACCTAAAAATATGAGGAAAGAGGAAAGGGAGAAAAGGTGAGAGGGGAGAATGGGTAGAAGGAGGGTAATTGGTGAGATCATACCTAGGGTGCATCTTACAAGGGTACATGTGAAATTTACTAAATGTAGAATATAAATACCTTTGTTTGATTATTATCAAATCATAGCTGTGTACATTAATGCGATTATGGGGCACTAGACACTGGTTTTATAGATCGTTTGACCCATTTTCATCACACTGGCTAAACAAATTCTTGTTTCAGTGTGCCAAAATCTTTGGTGGTTTTTTTTTTTTTTAAGTTTGTTAAATTTTTGAGACAACTTTTGAATTTCTCCTCGAATTTTTAATTCTGAATTTTGAATTGCTCCTCCAATTTCTAATTCCAAATTTTCCTCCATTCTATTAATCTTATTTTCAATCCAAATTGTTAATTCGATTTCTGATATTTGGCCAGCTGTTTATGAATGAGATCTTCAGTTACATCTGTCATATCTTTCCTTGGGATGGTTGATCTATTCTGGTTATTCATGATACCAGAGTTTTTTTCTTATTCCGCCCCATGATTGTTTTACACTGTTTGATTTTTCCCATGGAGCTTTGTCGAGGACCTGTACCGTGCTATGGCCTGAGAAACTGGGGACCTGTTTGATGTGGTGGGGCTAAGTGATTCTGTCTTATTTTCAGCTGGTCTCTGTTCGACTCTAGTGAAACAGTTACTCTGGGTTGAAGTCTCAGCTGTGGAGAAATACCAGCAATTATGTCAACCCACCCCCCACAGGCAACAATTGGAAAAGGAAAATCAAACCTTCCTATAACCACACACCCAGGGCACCACCTGAATATTCCTTGGGCGATTGGCTCAGTTCTAAATGTCCACATCAATTGTCTCAGTCAGCACCTGTCTCGGGTGGGAGAGTTTAAAAGTTCTCTGGCAACTGAATTGCAGGGGTCTTCTGGTTACTACTTGAATATGGCTTTCTCTTTTGCTCCATGGAGTCAGGAGGACCCACCCAGAAAATAGATCATTCTGGCAAGGTTGATGCCTCCTTCCCCACCTTGCACCTCTGTCACACCCAGTCACTGATATCTCTGTGGGGCTGTGACCCAGTTGCCTGTAGTGAACAGATACTCCAGGGGTTTACACCTGCCTGTGTCACAAGGAAATCTATTTCTTCTCAGCCAGGCTGCTGCTATCTACCTCTTTCTAGCATGGGGAGGTGAAACCTGACAACCTCGTTTGCTTGATGGAGGGTAGGGGGTGTTCACTCAGTTCCAGCCCTGCCACGATTGATGTTACTGACAGAATAGAACAGAACAACTTTGCAGGAATTTGTTTCTGTCCCTTCTAAATTCCCCTGCAGAAGAGAAACTCTTTTGAGTTCCCAGAGCCTGCACCTCAGGCCCTGTCTTTGATCCTGCACGTCTGTATTTGGTTATCTGTCAGTTCTAGCCTCCTGTCTTCCTTTGTCTATAGGCTGATGATCCTCTGAGGGCCGGGTGCATCTTAGGCTCAGTAAAGCAGTCCTCTGGGTCATTCCCACCTGGGAACATCCCAGCTCTGCATGCTTTTCTCGTACCCACACTCCATCCAGGCCGATACCACCTCAGGCAAACCCTTTACTCACAGGGCCTGCATTTCCATCCCAGATCTGTTCTGTGGTGGTTGCCACCTGTGTAGATGCCTGGCATCCTCTGGTTTTTCAGGGAGATGGAGGGTATGCCTTTGGAATATCTGGGAGTGAGCCCTATTGTGCTGAAAGACAACTGCCTCTTTGCACCTTGGGGCACCGCTGCTCTCAGCTGACCATCTTCTCTTCACTCCCGTGCCACAGAGTCAGCATTGACCAGCTGCAATTTAGGCCCTGTCCACACCCCTGGAGAAATCACCCAAGAATCTGAACTCCTGGGGGATAGGCCTCCAGACCTCAGAGTGAGAGTGGAGGGGAGTTCTGGGAGCTCAGAGTTGCAGGTAGAGAATATATACAGTTTTATACAGTTTTATGCCTGGCAGGAGAACGCCATTGCACCATAGTAGGGGAAGTAGGTCTCGTTTTTAGAGGGTCTCTCCCTTGGAGTATAGTGGGAGGACTTTTGAACTGTGCTCATTCATTTGTGGGGCACTCTGAGCCGCTCTCATGGGGGAGGGGAGTCTTGTCCACTTGGTGATGGATTTTGTACCTTTTGTTTGTATCCTTGGGGTTGCAGTTCACCTCAGCAGGGTTGATGTGTGTTCTTCAACCTTCTCTCTTGGTGCAGCTCTAATCCACCAGGTTACTTGCTAAATTTCTCTCCTTTAACTCTCCTTCTGGATGGGAGCCTCTGTGGTAAGCTGGCTTCAGTCAGCTATCTTGTCTCTGCCCCCTGAATATAAATACCTTAACACAATTATTAAGCAAATGCCAGGAAGGCTATGTTAACCAGTAATGAAAATATTTCAGATTATATATAAAACCAGTGCATGGTGCCCCATAATCACATTAATATACACAGCTATGATTTTATTTTAAAAATATTAAAATATATAAAAATAAATACATTAAATCTACACAATACCATCCTAGTTATAAGGTGTTTATCAAAAGGGACAAAATGATGCCTTTTTATTAATCCTACTTTCCAGCCTCCTTAAGAGAACTTTGCAGTAGCCTCTTTTTTTCCTAAACTAAATCTTCAGTTTTATTTTCTTCAGTTGGTTCTACAAATATAAATTGTATATTTTAAATTGGATTATAGGTTTCCTGATGATATTAATAATATCCTAAATAATAATATAACTACATAATTATTATGCTAATAGTGATAATAATATAAGTATTTTTATATGTTTTAGTATGTACCTCATGTTTCTTAATCTATAATTTATCACAAAGGGGTTCCTTAATATAGCTCTTGACCTCACCTCCTATCTCCAGTCCCTTATATATAACTTCCAACTTGAAAGTTCTGCTTGGAAGAAACTCATACTTAATATGTCCAGAAGAGAACCTATCCCAAACTGGCTCCTCCCTCAGTAATTCCCATCTTGATAAATGTCACTACAATTTGCTAAGCTGCTAGAGCCAAAAGTCAAGGAGTCTTTTTTACCCTTCTCTATCTTCAGACCCATAACTCAATGCATCAACAAGACATGTCACTTTTACCATCAAAATTTATCTAAATTCAAAACAATTTTCACTATCTCCACTACTACATCCTTAGTCCAAGGCACTGTCAACTCTTGTATAGACTTGCCTATACATTTTGAGTAGCACTCAACTGGTTTCACTGAAACTAATAGTCTTGATCCTTTGTAGTCTATCTTCCATGCAGAAACTAGACTGAATCTTAAAATCACAAACTATGCCACTGTCCTTCAAATACTCTGATGTATTCCCATTGCACTGAGAATAAAATCCAAACTCATATACTATGATCTATATGATTTTACATTATTTATGCTGTCTGAACTATTAATATTTCCTATTACTCCCCACTCTACTCACTCTTCTAGGACCACAAGGGAATTCTTTCTATTCCAAGGACATAAAAACTCATTCTTTCACTCATTTCTTTCCATGCATTTTCCTTTATATTCTAATACTACCTTCTCAGGGGGAGCATGCATTGCTTTATCTCTTCTTTCAAATTTATGCTAAATTTTCACCTTTTGAGAAAGGCCTTCCATGTCCACTGTTTTTCTGTTTCTTTCTTTTTTACTTTCAATTGCAGAAAATTCCAAATGAATACATAAAGACTATTATAATGACCTCCTATATATTTACAACCCAGCCTAAACAATTATCAAATCATGGCCTAATTTGTTTCATCTATATCTCCACCCATTTTATACCTGACTTCCCGAATTATTTTGAAATACATCTAAGATACCATGTCATTTTATCTTTAAATATTTCAGTATGTATCTAAAAGTAAAAAGAAAATTTTAAAAAGTAACAAAATACTTTTATAATATAATTGATTTTTCAACCTGAGACTTTGCTGAATTTATTTATTAATTCCAAGAGTCTCTTGGTGTTGCCTTTGGGGTTTTCTAGATACACAATCATCATCAGCAAAAAGCAATATTTTGACCTCCTTTTTCCCAATTTGGATATCCTTTATTTCTTTCTCTTCCCTTATTGCTCTTGCTAAGACTTTTAGCACTATGTTGAATAGAAGTGGTGACAGTAGGCACTCTTGTCTTGTTCAGGTTCTTAGGGGAAAATGCTTTCAACACGTGAAAAATTGCTCAACACCACTAATCATCAATAAAATGCAAATCAAAACCACAATGAGATATCACCTTACCCTTATTAAAATGGCTTTTATTAAAAATCCAAAAGCAATTGATGCTGGTGTCGATGCAGAGGGAAAGAAATGATTACACACTTTTGGTGTGACCACAAAATAGTACAACTTCTAAGGAAAACAGTATGGAGATTTCTCAAAGAACTAAAAATAGCCATGACATTTAATTCATTAATTTTACCATGGGGTATCTACCAAAAGGAAAATAAGTAATTTAATCAAAAGATCCTTGCACTCAGATGTATATTGCAATACTTATCACAATTGCAAAGATATGGAATTAACCCAAGTGCTTCTCAAATCATGAGTGTATTATCAAAATGTGAAAGATCTTAAAAATTGAAAAAGAAACACCACATGATCTCTGTAATAAATTGGAACTAATTGATGGACACACATGTGCATAGAGAGTAAAAGTCATTGGAAATCAAACAAGGTGAGGAAGGAAGAGGAGGGGGCAAAAGCCTATTTAATGGTTACAATGAATAGTATTTGCGGGTTGGGCATACTTAGAGCCCTGACTCAAACATTACAAAAGCTATCCATATAACAAAACATTCATACTCCATTAATATTTTGAAATAAAAAATATATGTATAAAAGTGAGAGAACAAATACCAAAGAAGGACAAATAGAGAATAAAATATAGTAGAAGAAAGAAAAAATATTAGTTTGATACAAGTGTTTTTGTTACATTGGTACCTTGTATAATCCTCAAGTTGAGGCTTTTTGTGTGCCTGTCACCATAATAGTGTTGTTATTCTGCTCGATAGATGAGTTATTATACCTGACTCCATTTCCAATCTCCACCCTTCTTGGTTTCCAATGTCCATTACATCTCTTTCTGCCCCCGTGTGTCAATCATGTAGTTTCTAATTATTAGTAAGAACATGTGGACTTTGGTTTTCCATTCCTGAGATACTTCATGAAAGATACAGGTCTCCAGTTCCACCCAAATTGCTACAAAATACTTTATTTCATTCCTTTTCTTGTCTCAGAGGTATTCCGTGTGTGTGTGTGTGTGTTGTGTATGTATCACATTTTCTTCATCCCTTCATGAACTGGTGAGCACTTAGGTTGAGTTCACATTTTTACACTTGTGAATTGTGCTGCAACAAACATTCAAGTATAGATTCCTTTTGGATGGAGTAACTTCTTTTCCTTTGGGTAGGTACCCAGCAATGGGATTGCTGGATAGAATAGTAAGTCCATATATATATGTTTTTTTTTTTTCTAGAACATCCATACTCTTTAACACAGTAGATGTACTAACTTTTAGTCTCACTAAAAGTGTATAAGTGTTCCTTTCTTTCTGCATTCATACCAACGTCTATTGAAAGATTGGATTTTTTTCTAATCAGGATACAATTTTTAAAGTTTTTTTCTAATCAGGAAATACTACATTTGATTTATGTGTCACTTAAGTTTCTCAATCTATATGACATCTTTTCATTATTTTTCTTCCTTAGCAATTTATTTGTTGGAAAAATTATGTTGTTTGCACTGTAGCATTTTCAAAAACCAGGGTTTTGCTGGTTGGATAACTGTGATGTCATTTAACATATTCCTTGCATTTCCAATAAATAGATTGTTAGATGTGAGGCTTGGTTATGTTTAGGTTTAATATTTTGGCAAGAATAATTTATGAGTGTTGCCAGGAACCCTCCTTTGAGATACACACAATGTCTAGGTCAGTCTCTCTGTCTTTATTTCTCTCCAAAGCCAGATTCATTATTTGGTTATAATGATGGCTTCTTAATCTTAAGCAGAAGCCTCTTAACACTCTCTATCACTCTCAATCTCATTGATCTCTATTTCATTCATAGCCATTCTAATTATCTGACAGTTCATTTATTTATTTATGTACTGTTAATTTTTTCCAAAATAATTAAAACTAAAGGAATTATTTTTGTTGATTTTTGTATCCAGCACCTCAAGTAATGTCTAGTATGTAATAGATGCTCAATAAACATATAATAAATGGTTTTGAATAAATATTACTTATTGATTTATTAAAAAGGAGAAAAGGCTATGTATGTGCCACATAGTTTTAAGTTCCATAAATAAAAATGCTATAAAGAAATAGTTTTAAGTTTTCAAGATTTAAAGAATAAAATACTTTAAGTTTTCAAGACTTAAATAATAAAAATTGAAACATTCACAGAATGTTCCATAATGTTCTTATTGACAAGGCAATGCCCCAAATAAAAATCCCACAGAGAGGTACACACACAAATATTACCCTGATTATTTTAAAGCAATTTTAAAATAAATTTTATATATTTTTATTTTTAATTATACAAATAGTACATTGCCATTATAGAAAAATTGAAAAATGTAAGTAGAAAAACATTGATCACATCCTACCAGATCTTGTTCTTCCTCTCTCTCTGTTTGTGTAATTTATATATTATTTAAAAATTATACCAGACATAGTGTTTTCTGGGTTGCTTTTCAAAATGATATGGCACACTTCTAGCAATCACACATCAAATTATCAACTTCTACTTTATTGCTTTTAAAAGCCCCAAGGGCTGCACCTGTGACTCAAAGTTGTAGGGCACTGGCCCCATATACCGGAGATGGTGGCCTCAAACCTGGCCCTGGCCAAAAACTTAAAAAAAAAAAAAAAAAAAAGAAAGGAACTTAATTTCTTTATCCAGTACCCTATTGTTGGACATTTGTTTCCCCATTTTCATTGTCATAAATTTTATTTGATTAACATTTTTAGTTAAATCTTTCTTTTTTTATTGTTTCAGCTTAATTGAGGTTACAAAGAATTAGGTTACAATGTTTGCATTTGTTAGGAAAAGTCCCACCTATAATTATGTCAGACCCCTCAAGAGGTATGACATAAATCCTAACAATATGCCCAGTAATTGGGAGCACACCCATCCCCTTCCCTCAATCTCTCTCACCAATCCCTCATTCCCCTTCCCCCTACCTTGAATGGATTTGAATTTTGCTCTTACATGGGCATCTATTAAATCATCTACTGCCTTCATCTTAGAAATGAGTACCCTGGTTTTTTGATTCTCTATTCTTGTGACACTTTAATAAGAAGAATGTGTTTCAACTTCATCCAGGTTACTAAAAAAGATGCAAATTCTCCATCTTTTTTATGGCTGAATAGTATTCCATGGTATACATATACTACATCTTGTTAATACATTCCTGGGATGGTAGGTATTTAGGTTGTTTCCACATTTTGGAGATTGTAAATTGAGCTGCAATATCAAAAGAATCTACTGAAAATGCTGTTACTATATATATATTTTTTTTCTGAATAGATGCCTAGTAATGGAATTGTGGGATCAAAAGGGAGGTCTAATTTGCGTACTTTGAGGATTCTCCATATTTCATACAAAAAGGCTTGTATTAGTTTACAGTTCAACCAACAATATAAAAGTGTTCCCTTCTCTCCATATGCACACCAGCATCCGAATTCAGCTTTGAGACTTTTTAAAAATTAAATCATAGCTGTATAAATTAATGCAATCATGGGGTACAATGTGCTGGTTTTGTATACAATTTGAAATATTTTCATCAAACTGTTTGACATAGCCTTCACTGGCATTTTCTTAGTTATTGTGTTAAGACATTTATATTCTACATTTAGTAAATTTCGTATGTACCCTTGTAAGATGCACCATAGCTGTGGTCCCAACATGCCAACATCTCTGGTTTGGGGATTTTGTGATAAGGAGTAATCTTGCTGGAGTTAGATGATATCTCAAAGTGATGTTAATTTGGATTTCTCTGATGATTAACAACAGATAAATAAATCCAAAAGTTGGCTTTTTGAAAAAGTCAATAGAATAGATATACTTTTGGCTAACCTAACCTGGAAAAAAGAGCAAAATTTTTAGTTTCATCAATAAGAAATGGTAAAGATGAAATAACAACATACTCACCAGAAATTGAACAAATCCTTAATGAATAGTACAAGAAACATTATTTGATCTTTGACAAGCCAGTTAAAAACATTCAGTGTGGAAAATATTCCCTATTTAGCAAATGGTGCTGGGTGAACTGGCTGATGAACTGTAGAAGACTAAAACTAGACCCGCACCTTTCACCATTAACTAAGATAGACTCTCACTGGATTAAAGATTTAAACTTAAGACATGAAAATACTAGAAGATTTAAACTTAAGACAATAAAAGATTTATTTTTTATTTATAAACTTAAGACAATAAAAATACTAGAAGAGAGTGCAGGGAAAATCCTTGAAGAAATGTGTCTGGGCGAGTATTTTGTGAGAAAGACCCCTGGGCAATTGTATAATCCTTTTGTATTCAATTTCATTTAATTCTGCTCTAATTGTGTTTTTTTTTTTTTTTTTTTTTCTTTTTCTGGGTTTGGGAATTGAATGTTCTTCCTTTTTCAGATGCTTGAGATATTTCATTAAGTTGTTAACTTCCTCTCTTTCCGTTCTCTTGAAGAAGGTTGCAGTGCTATAAATTTTTCTCTTAGGAAATAGGGAGGGTTTTGTTATGGCAAATTTCTTCAACATGTGAATGTCATTAAAGTATTTAATTTCTCCATCATAAATGAAACTCAGTTTAGCTGGATACAGGACCCCTGGTTGAAGGATATTTTGTTTCAGAAGATTAAAAGTGGATGACCACCCTCTTCTGGCTTCAAGGGTTTCAGCACAGAGATCTGCAGTCATTCTAATGTTCTTCACCTTGTAGGTTATGATTGTTATGTCTGGCTGCTTTCAGACTTTTCTCCTTCATATTAACTTTAGTGAAGTTAATTATGATGTGCCTGGGGAATGTCTTATTCGGGTTGAGTCGTGCTGGGGTTCTGAAACTGTCTGCTATGTGAATTTCAGAATATCTTGGCCTATCTGGAAAGTTCCTTTTCATAGTCTCATGAGGAAGAGCCTCTGTGGCTTGCAAAGCAACTTCGTCTCCTTCAGAGAATCCTAGAAGGTGAATATTAGTTTTCTTTGAATTACCTCAGCTCTCTCTGAGAGAAGGATACTTTTCTGCTCTCCATTTCTCTTTCTCCTTGAGAGTTTGGGAGAATTCAAGAGCTTAAATGTCAGAAATCCTTTCTTCTGCTTGCTCCATTCTGTTACTGAGGGATTCTACTATATTTCTCAGATCTTTGAGGTCTGCAAATTCTTGTTTCAATATGTGAAAATCTCTGGTGATTTTGTCTTTGAATTTGTTGAATTCTTGAAACAACTTTTGAAACACTCCTGGAATTTCTTATTCCAACTTTTCCTGTATTCTATTAGTCTTATTTGAAATCCAGATTCAGAATTTGATTTGTGATATCTCAGCCATCTGTTTATGAATGTTATCTTCAGTTGTGTCTATCATATTGTTTCTTGGGGGGGTTGATCTACTGTGGTTATTCATGATACCAGTGTTTTTATGCTGATTCTACCCCATAAATATTTTACACTGTTTGGCTAGATGAGCAGATCAGAAGTTGTTTTGGGGGCTCCAGAAGTAGTGATTAACTAGCCCTTTGCCCAATATCTGGGACTCATGTCTGTACCTTTTCCCCTAGAGCTTTTCCAAGCATCCATACAGTGCTATGGCCTGAGAAACTGGGGACCTGCTTGTTGTGGGTGGGACTAAATGACTCTATCTTGTTTTCACCTGGTCTCTGTCCTACCCTAGTGAATCAATTACTCTGAGTTGAAGTCTCAGCTATGCATAAATACCAGAAACTAAGTCACCCCACCCCCACAAGCACAATTGGGAAAGGAAAATCAAACCTTCCCACAACCACACACCCAGGGTACAACTTTGGATAGTCCTCGGGTGATTGGCTCAGTTCAAGACGTCCAAATCAATTGTCACAGTCGGCACCAGTCTTACATGGGACAGTTGTAAAGGTCTCCAGCAAATAGTTACCAGGGGTCTGCTGGCTGCTCAAGTATGACTCTCTCTGGTGCTCCGTGAGGTCAGAAGCATCCACTCAGCAAATAAATCAGTCTGAAAATTTTGATGCTTCCTTCTCCACCTTGCACCTCTGTCACACAAAGTCACTGGTAAACCCGCAGGACTGTGACTCAATTCCCTCCAATAAGCAGATGCTCCAGGGATTTGCAACTGCCTGAATCATAGGGAGGTGTGTGTCTCCTCCGCCATAGGACACATATGGTGCTATTGTCTGCCACTATCCTGCAGGGGGAGGTGAGGGCTGACAACCTCAGGTGCTTAATGGAGGCTAGGGCATTTCAGTCAGTTCCAGCCCTGCCACTGATTGATGTTGCTGACAGAACAGAACAACTTCACAGAATTTGTTTCTGTCCTGGCTATATTCTCCTGTTGACAAGACACTGCTTGAGTTCACAGAAAGTGTGACTCAGCCCTGGTCTGTGATGCTACCTGGTATTAGCTACAGTTTGTGTTGGGGCAGGCATTGGTTAGAGCTTACACTCAGCTGTCAGTTCCAACCTCTGCCTGCCCACCTTTTTCTCAGCTATGATCCCCTGAGGGCTGGGTGTGTCTTAGGCTCAGTAAAACAGTACTCTGCTACAGACCTTCCCTGGGAGTCTGCCATCTCTGCACAGGCATATTCTAGTCCCCGCCACACCCCACCCAGGTCGGTACTGCATAAGGCATACCCTTTACTCACAGGTCCTATGCTTCAATCCCACATCTGTTCCACAATTTGCTGCCACCAGAGAAGATGCCTGGCTTCCTCTGGTTTCCCAGACAGAAAAAGAGTGTCCCTCCAGAATATCCCCAGTGTTTTGAGCCCTTATTGTTCCCACCAGTGTGGCTGCTGCTCTGTGCCTCAGGGCACCACCTGTCCTGTATGGTTCCCTTTCAGTTGACTGTTTTCTCCTTACTTCTGTGCTGCAGACACAGCACAGGCCAGCAACAGCCATACCCTGTCTACACCTGTCAAGAAAATGCCCAAGAATCTTGACTCCATGGGGGACAGGCTTCCAGACCATTTGTTTGTGTCTTTGGGGTGACAGATTGCCTCAGCAGGGTTAATTCACGTTCTTCAACCTTCTCTCTTGGCTCAGCTTCAAACTCTCAGCTTACTTGCTAAACTTCTGTCCTTAAACTCTCCTTCTGGACTGGAGCCTCTGTGGAAAGCTGGCTCTAGTTACCCATCTTGCCTCTGACTCCCCCAGCTTTGAGACTTTTGATGTGGACTATTCTCACTTGGACTAGGTGATATCTCAGAGTGGTTTTGATTTGAATTACTCTGATGATCAAGAACAAGGTGTATATTTTTCAAATATTTGTTATTCATTTATCTGTCTTTATCAGAGATGGTTCTGTTCAAATCTCTTGCCAGGCGACAGATGGGATTGTTGGCTCTCTTTTTGTTGATTAATTTGAGATCTCTATAGATTCTATTTACCAATCCTTTGTCTTATTCATAACATGCAAATACCGTTTTCCATTCTGAAGGTTGTCTATTTACTTTAACTGCTGTGTCCTTAGCTATGCAGGAGATTTTCAGTTTAAGTCCATTTGTTTGTTTTTCTTGTGATCTTGAAATTGCCACTGAAGTCTTTTTTAATTTTTTTTTTTTATTATTATTGGGGATTCATTGAGGGTACAAGAAGCCAGGTTATACTGATTGCATTTGTTAGGTAAAGTCTCTCTTGCAATCATGTCTTGCCCCCAAGAAGTGTGGCACACACCAAGGCCCCAACACCCTCTCTCCTTTCCTCTCTCTGCTCTTCCTTTCCACACCCCACCCTCCTTTTTCCCTTCATTGTCTCCCCTTCCCCAACCCTCAACCCCCACTGTGACCTTAATTGTCATTAATTGTCCTCATATCAAAATTGAGTACATAGGACTTATGCTTCTCCATTCTTGTGATGCTTTACTAAGAATAATGTCTTTCACTTCCATCCAGGTTAATACGAAGAATTTAAAGTATCCATTTTTTTTTTTTTAAATGACTGAATAGTATTCCTAGGTGTACATACATCACAGCTTATTAATCCATTCCTGGGTTGGTGGGTATTTAGGCTGTTTCCACATTTTGGCAATTGTAAATTGAGCTGCAATAAACAGTCTAGTAAAAGTGTCCTTATGATAAAAGGATTTTGTTCCTTCTAGGTAGATGCCAAGTAATGGTATTGCAGGACCAAATGGGAGGTCTAGCTTGAGTCCTTTGAGGTTTCTCCATACTGCCTTCAAAAATGGTTGTACTAGTTTGAACTCCCACCAGCAGTGTAAAAGTATTTCCTTCTCTCCACATCAAGACCAGCTCTACAGGAAAAACTTCAACCTGCGCTAAACACTGACCATCACAATGGATCAGCAGCAAAATAAGAACTCAGAAATTAAAGGACAGAATCTAAGATCCACACTGATTCAAAATATAAAACTAAGCAATGGACTCTCACAAAATAAGATGAATAGACTAATACCACATTTATCAATTATCTAAATAAATGTTAATGGCTTCAATTACAAACTGAATTTGAGACATAGATTAGCTGACTGAATGAAAAAACACAAGCAATCCATTTGCTGTCTGCAAGAAACACACCTGGCTTCAAAAGACAAATTAAAACTCTGAATTAAGGGTTGGAAGACAATTTTTCAGGCAAATGGAATTCAGAAGAAAAGAGGAGTTGCAATCTTATTTTCAGATACATGTGGATTTAAACCAACTAAAGTCAAAAAAGACAAAGATGGCCACTTTATATTGGTCAAGGGAAAAGTACAAGAAGACGTTTCACTTCTAAATATTTATGCACCCAATTTAAATGCTTCCAGATTATTGAAACAGACCCTTCTCAGTCTGAGCAATATGATATCACATAATACCATAATAACAGGGGAGTTTAACACTCCTTCTCAGAGCTGGACAGATCCTTTAAAACAGAAATTAAACAAAGATAGAAGAGATTTAAATGAGACCCTAGAACAACTGTGCTTGATAGACGCATATAGAACACTCCACCCAAAGATAAACAATATACATTCTTCTCATCATCCCATGGAACATTCTCCAAAATTGATCATATCCTGGGACACAAAACAAATATCAACAAAATGAAATGAATTGAAATTTTACCTTGTATCTTCTCAGACCATAAGGCACTAAGGGTGGAACTCAACTCTAACAAAAACATTCAACACCACACAAAGGCATGGAAATTAAACAACCTTCTGCTGAATAAGAGATGGGTGCAGGAAGAAATAAAAAAGAAAATTATTAACTTCCTTGAGTATAACAACAATAAAGACACAAGCTACCAAAACCTGTGGGATATTGCAAAAGCAATTTGAGAGGAACATTTATTGCTTTAGATGCTTACATTCGAAAAACAGAAAGAGAGTGCATCAACAATCTCACAAGCCACTTTAAGGAATTGGAAAAAGAAGAACAATCTAAGCCTAAACTCAGTAGAAGAAAAGAAGTATGCAAAATTAAATTGGAGATCAATGAAATTGAAAACAAAATAATCGTCCAGAATTTTAATGAAACAAAGAGTTGGTTTTTTGAAAAAATAAATAAAATAGATAAACCACTGGCCAGACTAACAAGAAATAGAAAAGTA